>CP126899.1:12790000-13002500 GCA_030440675.1 Furcifer pardalis
AAGAAAGAAAGAAAGAAAGAAAGAAAGAAAGAAAGAAAGAAAGAAAGAAAGAAAGAAAGAAAGAAAGAAAGAAAGAAAGAAAGAAAGAAAGAAAGACTGACTGACTGACTGACTGACTCTGGGCATTGAAGGGCAGAAAAAAACCCTTGGCTTTAGAAATGAGCCATTCTTGCCTTTCCTGTTGCAAAACTAGGGATGAAGCTCTCAAAGGCTCGTGGCCTCAAGACCATTCATTTCAGATCCAAGGAAGAGGGAAGAGAGAGAACAGGCCAAGCCAGGGCGGAGGAAGGCAGCACTTTTGATGGCCTTCTAAGGAAGGATTTAAAGGTCCTTCTCTCTGTTGCCCCTTTCAAGTCCTTCCCTCACTCCTTTCCCAGCTTAGATGTTGCTGCCTTTGATTGAGGGGAGGACAATCTCTAGCTCTCAACCTCCCTTCTCTGTGGTGTTTTCCCTCAAAATCATAGCTTGGACTGCCCACGCTTCCAGTGGAGGAGGCTGTCAAAAAGCAAGACCCTCCTCCTTCAAAGAGGACCTGCAGTCACCCCAATTCATCCTCCAGGCCCGAGAAGACCTGGGCCACCCCACTGTAGGTCACTAGAGAGAGGGTAGAAGTAACCAAGACAAGGAAGTGACCATCACAGGCTCTTCAGAGATGGGAAACACGACTCAGCCTTCTTCAGGGGGGTTGGGTGGGTTTAGCCACAATCCACAACCCTCCACTTTCTTTCCTCCTCCTCCTCCTCACCACCTCCTTCTCAAGTTGCTTCCACAGCCCCAAGGATGGAACGTCTTCTCCAGATGGCCAGGAAACAGGAAACCCACCCACTCATCCCCCCCAAAGGGCACCGGTGTATCGAGTGGCTGGCGGCCCCACAATGCCTGCCAGAGGGATTCCTCTTGTGTCCCCCCCCCCAAGAACTGTGGTGTATGGGTTTTCTTTGGTGTGTGTCAAACACATGTGGGGGGCTGTAAGCTCCACTTTCAGAGACACTCCTGGTAGTTGTGGGGAAGAGGCTGTGAGGGGCTCTGATGATGAGTCTCCTTGGTGGTAGGGGTGGTGGGGAAGGCTCCACCCCACCATGTTTGACAGCAGGTCTTCTCTCTGAGAATAACAAGAATCTCACCTCCTGCCAAAAGCTCACTTTCCAGTGGAGGAAACCAAATGTGAACCAACGGAACAGGGAGGAAAATCTTGTGAATTTCCTGCACCTCCTTCTCCAGCTGTGAGGGCACATGCCCCATGCCCTGAATTGTGCTTCCTTTCCTAAAAAGTCCAAGTTATGGATGTTATGTTTTCAGGAAGCCCTCATATCTGGGCGGTGTAGAGGCCTCCAGAAGATAAGGTCAGTAGAAGGACAACCTCTTCTAACTGGGAACCTTCTCCACCATTACTGTCCTTGGTTGCTAGGACTTGCCAGGAGTTCTCAGTAGGGCTGGACTTTGGCCTCTGTTTACAGTGGTCGTGTATGTTGACCCATCGTTCCTTGTGAGCTGCAGAATCCATGGATGACCTTCAACACTTCCCAGGCCAGACCAAGTCCAGGCAACTCCAAAGGGTTGTCTCCAAGCTTCAATGTCCTCCCAAACATGCCTTTTTTCAGCGGCCCTGGTCTTTTCTGAGCCCTCCTTGAGGCAGTGGTATCAATGGCTCACTTTCAGGAAAAGTTAATTAAGCAGAAATGCTGAATTATATTGCCCCCCTTTCCCATTAGGAAGCATATTAGCAGCCGTTTGTCACTGCATCACCTGGGTAGTTTTAATGCTCACATCACGGTAAGACATACTTTATCATAACTTATTAAAGATGGAGCTGTATTGGGTATCGTTTGATGGACAGAAACATAATTTACACATGCCCTCCATTATGTTTGCTGGGGAACAATAATTATTTATTCAAGGGAACTTTAATTATGGATCAAGATCAGCACAGAAAGGCTGTCATGGCCTGTGATTTTCATGCTGGCTTCTCTGGGTGACTTATGGGAGAAGGAGGAGGTGGAGGAGGAGGTGGAGAAGGAGGAAACTTTTTTTTTGATAAAATTCTTAGTACAGTACCATTTGTCGAGGTGAACTACATAAACTTATCACTTTCAAAAACTTGAAAAAATATAGTTACATAGCTCAGCAAACATAGTTACATATATAGTGATTGTGGAGGGAAATATACAGTACAGTGGTACCTCGCTTAAAGAGCATAATGCGTTCCACATGATTGCTCTTTAAGCGAGTTTGCTCTTTAAGCGAAACACCATTGTAAGGGACCAATTGTGGGAAGGATTGCGAACCCTGATTTATTTGTTAAGCGAGTTTTGGTTGGTTTTATTTGTTAAGTGAATTGAACATTCAGAGAAAATTCTGCTCTTTAAGCGAATTACTCTTTAAGCGAAACGCTCTTTATGCGAGGTTTGACTGTATATACATTACCAAAAGAAGACTAATATTTGCAATTATATTGTCATTTACATGAAACTTAACTTTTAATATTCTAAGTTATTCCCAAATTTCTTTCTGTCAACCACTGCCAACATTTGTACCTGTCGGGTTCCTTCTGTCACCATCATTCTTTTGGCATATACTCTGAGCCTTGCCATCATGGATTTTATGTACTGTGTAAGCCGCCTAGAGTCAGGTTAGCCTGAGCAAGGTGGGGTATAAAAATAAATTTGAAATAAATTTGAAATTTGAAATTTGACACTGCCCACTGCTTTTTTGGGATCTGCCAGCTTTCCCGTCTTCCCTTCCTGTCCCCTTTGGAACATCAGAGCGCTTAAGGCAAACAGATTAATTAACCTAATCAAGGACCAGGGCACTTTCCAGTTTTCCAGCTTCCCTTTCTTTCTCGGAGGAGGAGGAGGAGAAGAAGGAGGAGGAGGAGGAGGAGGAGATGATGATGATGATGATGATGATGATGATGATGATGATGATGATGATGATGATGATGATGATGGAGGAGGAGGAGAAGTATATTCTGTTTTACTTTGAAGATCCTTTCCACTCCCTTTTGGATGTCAAAGTCCAATGGCTATGTGGGACAGTCCAACTGGTGAGTAAGACCCCTGGATCCACCATTCAGGAGAAGCAGCTCCAGAGTACACACACACACACAAAAACACAAACACAGAGAGAGAGAGAGACAGACAGACAGACAGACAGAGTGGGAGGTGCCACACAAGCAGCTCCAGAGTACACACACACACACACACACAGAGTGGGAGATGCCACACAATCAAGGCCATCAAGCCTGGAAAGCTACGTGCATTCACAGGCATTTGCAGCTGCCAGGTTTCTGTGCCAGCCGGTTAACTCCCTTATGACATCTCCATAACCCTCCAGCTCCCTCTCACCCTATTGCCTTGGCAGCCCCATCAAAGACCCCCATAACTCATGGCATTATTGTTTGCCTGGTTGTTACCGGCTCTGGAAACTATCTGTTAATGATGCTGCTTGGTTCATTAGTCTCCCCCTCTTTCTGTTTCTTGCAATGCCTATCAATATCTTGCTCAGAAAGAAGGGGGTGGGAGGGGAGCGGAGCCTCTCTTTAGAAGACAAGGCTTGGGGGGGGGGGAGAGAAGCAAAGGAATAGGAAGAATTAGCAGAAAGGGCCTTGGGACCCCTGTGGGGGGTGGAAGGTAGGTAGGTAGGTAGGTAGGTTGATGGAGGAGGAGGAGGAGGAAGATTTATCTGGCCATTATTATCACCGTGGAGAGAAAAAGGGAAAGGGCTCCAGGAAGGAGGGATTTTGTGTGGTGTGTGTGTGTGTGTGTGTGTGTGTGAGAGAGAGAGAGAGAGACCCCCAACAGGGGATGAGGTGAAGCCATTCAGCCCAAGAGAAGCACACCCATGCATGGAGAAGCACACCCATGCATGGAGAAGCACACCCATGCATGGGGTCATTGGGAAGAGTCCTGGTGGGCCACAAGGCCCCCACCCAGAACAGAGGCCAAAATGGTTGAAGCATTTGGGCTGCAACTCAACCAAGGTTGAGATGGACACCTCCATTTGGGGCAATTGGCCCCACACACCCCATGGGACACATGGCCAAAGGAGTTCCCTGATGGGGCCATTTATTTATTTATTTATTTATTTAGATTTATATTGCCGCCCACTCGCCGAAGTGACTCAGGGTGGCTTACACTCAAAACAACCACAGTACAATAAAAATTATAAAGTGCAACCACATAAAACAACCAAACCAGAACACAAACTAACTCCCGTCAGGCCGTTGTTGTGGGCCCAGAGGAGTGGGCAAGGTCCCCAGCCACTGCTAGGCCTTGGCATCTTCTTCCTCAGGCCGTTGTTGTGGGCCCAGAGGAGGGGGCGATGTTCTCAGCCACTGCTAGGCTTTCACATCTTCTTCCTGTTTGGAGGCCCGCAAGGATTGTGGCCAATGCGGTGGCTGAGGATGCTGAGCTTGACGACTGGAAGGTCACCAGGTCAACAGTTTGAGACCCGAGTGCTGCACGACAGAGTGAGCTTCTGTTGTTTGTCCCAGCTCCTGACGACCTAGCAGTGTGAAAGCAAGAAATTGCAAGTAGGTGAATAGGTACTGCTTTGGCAGGAAAGGTAACCGCATTCCATGTACTCCAGCCTGCCACATGACCAGAGAGCTGTAGACGCAGACAGCACTGGCTCTTTCGTTACAAACAGAGATGGGCACTGAACCCTAGAGTCAGACATGACTGACTTTCAAGGAAGGGTGACTTTGACCTAGGCATGACTACAACCATCATTGCTCCTATTTGGATGAAAAAAGCCAATAGACAAACACGCAGAGAGAGGGGAAAGAGAAATGGGGTGGGGGTTGGGTGGTGGGGTTGTCCCCCCCCCCCCAGGGAAATTCTGAGGAAGAGAGAGAGAAATCTGCTGTGGCAAGAAAGGAAAGGCAGAGTGTGATGAAGAGACAGTGAGCGAGTGAGTGTGCAAGAGAGAGAGAGAGAGAAGGGCCTGGTCTGTGTAAGAAACTCTCCCCCTTCTCTTTTGCTCTTGCTTGGCGTGTGTAGCCATAAAACAAGAGCCCTGTGGCATGCTCAATCGATTATGCCTCTTAATGCACTCACTGTGGAGACAGGCCATTCATTTCAGGCAGCTCCCCCCCCCCAATGCCCCCACATTCCGTGCAAGGCAGGAAGCCCTAGCCCTTCCTTCCATCCACCCATCCTTCCATCTGTCCATCCAAGGAGTCCCTTTCTCCGGGCTCCCTCCTGCCTCTCTTCTCTCCACCCCCATCAAAGGTTCCCAGCCAGCAACCGATTGTCACCAGAGGGGCAGCCCTTCCCACCTGGAAGTGTTGGTCCAGCCAGCTGTGGGGAATCGCCCCACCACACCCCATCTCTATCAAGGGCAGCCCCTGGGGGCTCCACACAGCTCCATCCCATTAGTTCAAGGGGGTAGGCACAGGCTTCCAAAGGATGGATGGATGGATGGATGGATGGATGGACAGGGTGAATGAGAGATGGAGAAAGAAAGAAATGAATGAATGAGAGATGGAGAAAGGAAGGAAGGAAGGAAGGAAGAACACAAGCAACATTTATGCACAAGTACATCTTGGTTGAGGAACATTGTGGCACCTTCTGGACTCAAGAGCCGTAGACAGCATTGCCATAGCAGGTTTTTTTTTTTGGGGGGGGCACAGATGTGTATCCCGACATACCCCAAGCCCAGCCAACAGACACACCTGGGGTGCCTGTGGGAGACTCGGCTTCAAGGTGCTTGAAGGACGGAGAGGGCAAAGCAGCCGAGAATCTACCGGGTTTCCCCAGGGTTTCCCGCCTGGCCCTCCTCGTGTCCAGACAGGGTGGAGGAAGCCTCCCGCATCGCCTGGACCCCACCCACAGCAGGTGGAGATGGCACAGACCACCTTTCCTGGCACTTGGTTCAGCCCATGAGCCCCTTCGGATGAAAGCAAACTTTACAGCCATGCTCCAAGGTTGCATGGATGAACACGTGTGCAAATGGCAGTGAGCACACCCATGCCACTTACTCTTTGCTATATGCACTCTCTCTCTCTCCTTCCCTCCCATTCCTTCACTCACTCACTTTGTCTGCTTGACACGTCAGGGCAAGCCAAGAGCTTATCTCCATCTAGAGTTACCTTGGTTCAACTGGGGGTGTGATTCAAAGTGGATTAATTTGAACTGGCACACAAAACGAAAGGGGTGTGCACACTCCTCCTTTCAGCCCCAGCCATTCATTTTGGTCTACTTCATTTACGCTGAGAATGTCCAGCTTCCAGAGGCCACAAATGCCTCCCTCTCTGTCTCTCAGTGGCAGTAATGATGATGGGGAACTTTCTTTGTGCTCCACTCCTTCGGATGCCAGACTACGGCTCCCTTCAGAAAAGCTGCCTTCTGCCCAATGTTCCCACCGCCCACACCACTGACCAGAGGACAATGACGATGACGATGATCTATGACAAAACTGTGAGCAAAAAGAGTCACCCACCCCAATCATCCATCCTATTTGTGAGTGGTTTGGCCAAGGCGTCTCAAGGGGAAGGAAGGATTCTTTGGACAGTTAAAGGGGAACCTGAACCCCCCCCCCAAGGAAATGGGCAGAAAAGACCCAGGGCAGTTGGGAAGCCCTGAATGGTAGGAAGCCCTGGGCATAGCCAACGGCTGTCCCTCCATCCACCTCTTCTGTGTGAGCTCATTCCCACTTGCCTTTGATGGTTGGTCATTGGACGGCAGGAGCCGCTCTTTGATCAGAGAATGTGGTGCATTTCCCATGAAAGATCAGGGGAGTCGTTATGAGCTGGTAAGGCGGAGGTCCCTCCATTTTCGAGCCGGTCTGTTCAAGCCAATGCCTCCCCAAGGACCAAAGCTGACTTGAACTCTTTCCATATGCTTTCCTCTTATCACACAACAGGCTGCTGATCCATGAGGATTTTTCAGCAGCTCACAAATATCAAATGGGCAGACAACCCCTCCCCCTCAAGAGATCCATGATAAACTCTGCAGGGGACGGGGAGGGGAACACAATTAAGAAACAATTCTCAACATCCTTTATTTTTTTCCCTGGATAAAAGTTACGAACCACCATGAACATAGCCATGCCTCATTGGGTTGATTCTGAACATTGGTAATACTGGCAAGGATATCTAGGTTTAAGAAAAGTAGACAGAAGGGGTTTCTCAAGCCTTTCTTTCTGATGGACTCTGGAATCATCATACAGCTTGCCCAAGGTCTCGGAAGTGATAGGAGGTATTAATCCCATCATCCACATATAACCCCTGTAGGCCCTTTCCAAGAAGACATAATGCGGAGTTCAGCTCCTGGACCTCAGAAGCCCCAACGGCTCACCAGCTACATCCTCATTTTGAAAAGTTCAAGCAAAGCCTTAGAAATCCACAGAAACCCAACGTGAAAATTTAACTGAGCTGGCAAAAATGTCCATGTGGCCCCATTGGCAAGGGAAGGGTTAACACGACAAGGGCGGCAAGGGCTGGATGAATTGGTGTTGGGGGTTGAATCTGACCCACAGGCCGTAGTTTGGACACCCCTGGTTTAAGCAGAGAAAATGGCAGCCTAAAATCTATCCCATCCTGTTGCAAAACAGATGGCAAGCTGTGTTTTTACTTCCGTTTCTGGTGGGAGGAACCACGTGACCACTTCACTGAACCACATGACTGGCCCACGGTCTGAAAAGTTTGGGCACCTCTGGTTTAGAATCCCCTGAAGAGCATGGGGGTCTATGGGAACCATTGGCCAGAAGGATAATTTCATTAGGCTCCAGTTTCTCTGGGTGTCAAACTTCCCTTCTGGACCCTGCTGAGAAAATTTAATCCATGCTTGCATTGCCACTTGGTATTGTCTTCAAGGCCTCAGTGGGATGTTTCTGTTTAGGTGAAATATGTGGTGCAATATGGGGAGAAAATGGGGCAAATCAAGCTTCCGTGGGGAATCTATGTCACTGTCAGGGAGTTTGGCCACAAAGAATTTGCAGAATCAAGGGCTTTTGTGTGTGTTCACTTGCCCAGAGGGTTGTACACAACACCCGTTAATGCGTCGTTCTCTGTTTTTGTCTTCCCAAAGATTCATAAAAGAAAGTTGCTCCATTGCGATGGACCTGTTCTGAAAAAGTTGGATATGAGTGTAATGAACAACATTTGCTTTTCATTTCATTGTTGGTAGTTGCTTACACGTACTGATTTTTCATCAGAGAAGGGACACAAGAATAAGAGCGCTTCTTTCCACAAATAGCATTTCTAGTTCAGACCAGGCTCCTGTTCCATTTGTTATTCAGTAAAAGGACCCTGGGGGGAAATGTACAGACTTGGCAAAACCCATAGTTCACCTGCAAAAGCACTGTGTAGTCACCATAGCAAAAAGTGAACTTTAGCCCTAACTTCCCCTTCCTTCATACTAATTTTATAGACATTGACATTCATAGTAATGTCAAGAAATGATACCTAACAGCCACCAGATGGCGATCATTTTACATCATTCCTTAAACCTAAGGCCTAGAATTTTCAAGAGGAAAAATAATAATTGTGGCTTCATATCTATTATAGCAAACTAATTTTAACTGGAAGCCAATAGCACAAACATGATTATGTGCTGTAAATGAGACACAAGAGAGAAGGAGTGCAAATGAAATTAAAATGGCCCTGTTCTCTCAGCTTGGTTTCTTCCAGTTCTGCTGGTGAGCTTCTCCATGTATTGCTTCCCCTCTGTGGATTCCTTAGAAACTAGAAGTCCAAAGATCCCCATTGACTTCCCTAATGACTATTCCAAACTTCTGACCTCAGTCCCCACATGGGTTGACCATCCTGCTGCCTTCTGTGAGTTTTGATTCTTGCTTCATGCCTTGAGACTTTATCCCAAGAATGTTCCATTCCTCTCTGGAGAGAAGAAAATTTCAGGGAGTATCCATCCTTTTCTCGGGATCTGGTGCATCCCTTTCTACATTGAGACTCTTGAGAGTTGGCCGCTGTTGATCTTCCACATGTTCTCTTTCTACATGTTGCCTGGGGGTCCCTGTCAAGACCTCAGTTTTGATGCTATCCATAAGCTGGTGAGATCCAACCCTACCTCTCTACTTTCAAAATGCCTCTGTTGCTGTATTTTGCTCTACAATGTAGGATTCCTCATGGGGTTCATCACGCACATCTCAGAATTCCAGTGTCTGAGACAAAACTTCCCATCCTTCCCTTGCAATGACCTGTTTAGCCCTTTCCTATTGGCAATGCTAATTAAATAGCACATTTCATCTGAGGTATGTTTTTATGAATCGCTTCATCAGATCCATTTGAAGAAGTTGGCCAGAAGCCACCAAAGAACTGGTGAGTTTTGCAGTGAGAGCTATAATAGCCAAGGGAAACCGGAATGAATGCGTGGAGGGGCTCAGCTGTACATAAACACAACACGTGGCATTCTGTGCAAGGCAGAGGGAGTTTATCAAGAGCCTTCATGGAGAGTTTTCTTCTCTTAAACCAAGAGGGTTTGATTAAAGCAAAGGCTATTGACTATCTGTTGGCTGTGAGGTGATGCTCAGCTTTGGAGCTGGAATCTATGTCTGCCTGCAGGAAACCTCCTGGCAGAAGCCACACAGATGTTCGGCTTGAGCGATGCTGTGTTCAAAGCAAAGGACAAGAAACCGGGGGCCTTCAGAGGGTGGGGGAAGTTGATTAGTCAAAGGGATCGTGTTGAGCCTGTGATGTACGAGTCCCCGTTTAATTAGAGGCTACGTGCCAAATATAGTAAGGAGCTAATCGCAGCATTACCTTACCTTGAGGGATGACAGAAGTGGCAAAGCGCCAAGAGCCCTGTTGGATGGGAAGGAAGTGGTGAGGGATGGTGGGTCTGCCAGACCCAAAGTGGAGCTTGGGAAGAGCCATTCATCTCCCCTCACCCTCCCTCGAGCAGGGCTGTGGCCGCATCCTTCCCTCCCCTCCCAGCAGAAGAGGAAGGGCTTTCCTTGCATGGGCACAGTGGGGCAATTCCTGGCCTCTCTGCACCAGTCTCTTGTGGACCATTTCCATCCCCTCAGATGCCTCACCAGAAGCATCTCCCATTCCCACCAGCTCGGTCTTCCTTCCCTTACAGGTGAAAAGGACCAATTCTGCTTGTAAAGGCCTAGGTCGCCCTTGCTCGAAAGCCAGTTGTATCTGACTCTAGGGCTTGGTGCTCATCTCCATTTACAGCCAAAGAGTCAGCAGTGTCTGCATCTGTAGATGTTTCAATGGATGTGTGGCAGGCATGAATAAACACCAGAGTTCATGGAATGCTGTTTACCTTCCCACCAAAGTGGTCCCTATTTTTCTACTTGCAATTTCTTACTTTTGAACTGCCAGGTTGGCAGGAGCCAGGACAGATGATGGGAGCTCACTCTATCATGCTGTTCTTGGGTCTCAAACTGCTGACCTGCCAACCTTCCAGTTGTCAAGTTCCATGTCTTAACCACTAAGCCACCGCAGTAGCTACAATTCTGCTTGCACTCCATGTGAAATCCCATAACCAGTTGTAGTCACTTATGCTTCAGAAAGCAGCAGGCTTCCCACCATCGTGGGAGGGAGGGAGGAGGTGGGGGCTTTCCCCCTTTGGCTCCCCCTCCCCCTCCTCTTAATTGCAGCCCACGGTGAGCTTCCGGGGAGCATTAAACATTCAAATTACACGGCAGGGCTTTGCAAAGTGCTGGTTACCGAGGTCTGTAATGGGAAACGACAGAGCAAGCAGGCAGGCTGTTCACATCAAGGCGTCACCTGAAATTGCTGGGGAAATGCAGTCCTTTTGCAAGCAAGAGCTGGCAATCATCGTCATCGTCATCACCATCGCCATCGCCATCGCCATCGCCATCGCCATCGCCATCGCCATCGCCATCGCCATCGCCATCGCCATCGCCATCGCCATCGCCATCGTCATCGTCTCCCAGGAAAGCTTCACTTTCTTGGAAGGCCAGGGTGATAAGGGCAAAGAAATGGAGAGGGGACCATTGGAGGGTGAGAGAGTAGGTGGGTTTGGAGGGTGCTACAACTCCAGGCATGACTAGGAAGGACCAGGCTCATTGCTTGTCCTAGACCATCCCTCATCTCCCTCAAACCTCCACGAAGAGGGAAAGCTCCCCATGGCTGACGATGCCCCTCTTGGCCATCTATGGGGATGGAAAGACACCTGGCCAAAGGACAACGGAAGGAAGGAGAAGACTGGGTTGGAGTGGAAGCCTTCATTTAAAAGCGGCGCTTTGGGCTTCTAGGAAGAGGGAGGGACCCCCCCCCCCACCATGTGTGCCCCTCCCCCCCAATCTTTATGCTTCAGTTCAGCTAATGAACTCGGCAAGCAAATGCCGTAATAATAACGTCTGGGCTGCTAAATGGAGCTAAATTTAACACAGAGCTGGTGTGTGTGTGTGAAGGGATGGGGGTGGGAGGAGAAAAGTGTCTTTCCTGCCATCTGTAGGGATCGGCGCTGGATGAAGAGGGAGCAGGTGTCCCTGGCAGGAGGGTCTGGGGGAGGGGGAGACCTGGCAGTGGTGGTGGTGCCCCCCAATAACTGAGCCAGTGAGGGGAGCCATTCCCCAGGGGAAAGAAGGACCCCCTTCTGCTTCTGCCATGAACCTGCTGGCTGGCCGTCAGGAAGAGGCTTCTGTCCAGCCCCACCTGAGCAAGAGAAGGACCCTCCACCTTCTCCAAATGGAGGTGGGCCTACAGGCCCCTGGAGTAGATCCAGGAAGCACTTTAGGGCAAGGACAAACACTCTTGAGGGGCCAGAAGAGCAACACCAAAGTGGAAGGTGGAGGAAGAAGGAGCTTATGGGGCCAAGGAAAGACCATGACTGGAGGATCTGGATGAGGAACTCGACCTCCCAAACATCACTTGGAGGGCCCTCAATAGGAGGCTGAGGGTTGGCAAGACCCTCATGGCAAGACCCAAAGGCTCAAGGGGGGGGGGGAGGTGCTGGCAGGCAAGAACACAGGCTGCATGACTGTGAATCTATCGGCTCACTTGCTGGCCTGCCAGAAACATGCATTGTGTCTTCCACTGGGTGTGGGTCGACCCTCTGAAGGGCAAAGCTCTCCATAAAAGGAAGAGTGAATAAGGACCCCCTGGAAGCCAAGGAGTAAATTCTGTTGACAAAGAGACCGCTGAGAATCCCGTCCCCTGGGTCTGTTTTAAACCCTCGTAAGGGGCTTTTCTCATCAGAAAAACACCCCAAAGTTCATCCGCCTGGGTTCAGGGAGGGCCTCGTGAACGGCGGACGCCAATTGCACCTGGCACTCCAGAGATATACGGTGCAGCTTCAGCCTTGGCAAAATTCTTGGCAGAGTCTTGCCCTTTCCCTGTCGTTTGATTGAACTGCCCACTGAAATGGGGCCTCATCATCGTTTGCTCAACAAGCTCGCTGGCTCTCCTTCACGTTCGGATGCCAATATTCTCCGAGCGAGCGTGTGTTTTCAGCAATCTGTTTGGCAATCTGCTCCCCGTTCTGGGATTCTGCCTTTGCATGTTAATCTGGTTCCTTGTGCCGAGGGTAGGAGCCACTACAGGCATCCTGGACTACTGACACCGGGGCAAAATGTGCCTTCGTACCAGGTGGTGCACTCTGAATCCAGGCTATGCACAAGCCCTGGTTCAGTCTGGACAGAATCAGACCAGTTTGGATGGATTCAGATGTCGATGTGGAGCAACTTTGAAGGAATCCAAATACAGGCAGCTTTTACGAGCTGTTTGGACAGTGAGTATCCCTGGAGACAGAAGCCTTTCTTCTAAAGGGAACCAGACCCTGAGCAAAACTCTCTCTCCTCCCTTCCATGTGCAATTTAAAAGGGGGCAAGGAGGAAGGGCAGCAGCCCTTGAAGCCAGAGCTAAGGGTTTGAAGTGTGCCTGGCAGTTGCCAGGACAGTTGCTTAAACTTCAGCCACTGGATTTGGTATCCAGGGAGGCTCTTGGTGGGTTTCCAAAGGCAGCTCCACACGTTGAGCAATTGTGGAATTGACGGAACATCATTGGCAACACTGTGGCCGGACTCGCTCGTTCTCTTTCCAAGAAGCCTCCGCAGCTGGAAGCCAGCCCTGGCCGGTTCCAGAGGCTTCGCGTAGCAGCAACAAAGAGACCGGGCTGAACAACCCAAGCCTATTATTGCACGAGGGATGATGATGATGATGCCCAAGGGAGTCAATCAGGAACGGACCAGGGCCAGTCGTATTCACAAGAGTAGGAGCCCTTCCGCTTCCACCCCTGTCCCCATAGAAGTGCATTCTCCACTCTCTGGGCGGTTCACATGTTATTTAGCGTTCTTGCCCCGAACGGGCTGGGAAATTCATTTGACTGACCTTGGAAGGATGAAAGCGGCTGAGTCAAACTTGAGTCCCTGTCAGGATCAAACTCACTACAGAGAGTAGGGGCAGAAATAGACATTGGTGGAGATAGCCCATAATTAGAACATTGTTATATTTAACCACTGTGCCTCCAGGATTCTGGACCAAGGTGTGACATAGAAGAGATGGGTCTAACTCTACTCAAGATTTTGCTCCTTCTTCAAGCTTAAAAAAGCAAACCAAAACCTTTTATGGTGATTTAATGGCCATCTGGCCTCCAGGCCCAAGAACAGGGGAAGAGTTCTGAGGTCCAGGGCAGCTTTTGCAGTGGCCAAGGAGAACTTTGTCTGGTCTTTGCATGCAAAAGAAGGGCTGCCATCCCAAGAGGGAGAGGGAGGGGAGGCTGTTCTTCTGAGGGATGCTCAGAAACCTCTGCCTGGACCCAAGGGGGCATTTCTCTTTTGTCCGGTCTCCCAATCAGCCCGGCTCCCCTCGGACGATGATGTTTTTACGGTTCAGGCTGAACCGAACGCTTGGAGTGGAAAATTCCCCTGGAAGGGATCAGACACGAACGGCTCTGTTCTAATAAGTGCTTTTCACACTTTAGCGGAAGGGAAAGTGCATCGGGAAACCCCACAAGAGCTAATTACTACAAATTCACTTTCAATAAAGCAGGGCAGACGGCAGTGGCGGCGTCGGCGTTGGGGGCTGGGAAGTGCCGGCGGTTGAATGGATGCTCTAGTGCGGAGGCTGCCTTCCACATCCAGGCGGGCTGGCAGCTGGCTCTGTCAACGTGGAGGAGGCGGAAAGCCTTCCCTCATGGTCTCCAGAGCTAAGCAGAGCCCTCTGCTTCCTCCTCCCTCAAGTGACCTTTAAAACACAAGCCAACCCCTTCCTCCAGCTGATCCTGCGCATGGATCGTGGCCTCCTGAGGTTTGACATCCATCAGTTTGGAAAAAGAGATGGGGAAGGCATGCCTAGGCCCACTTATGCATGTGAGCATGGACACCTAAGTTAAGGTCAAGGTCACCCTAGCTCGAAAGCCAGTAGTATCCGACTCTAGGGTTCAGTGCTCATCTCTATTTATAGCTGTCTGCATCTGCAGATGTTTCTATGGACACATGGCAAACACGACTAGACACCAGAGTGCATGGAACACTGTTTGCCTTCCCGCCAAAATGCTCCCTATTTATCTACCTGCAATTTCTTGCTTTCCACCTGCAAAGTTGGCAGGAGCTGGGACAGAGATGGGAGCTCACTCCGTCATGCAGTCCCTGGAAGCGCACCCCAAACCTTCCAGTCAGTGAGTTCAGCATCTTAACCTTTTGAGCCACTGGAGTGAGCAGGAGGTTTGAAGCCACCTTGAACCAGGGCACTTCCCCTTCCAGACGGGCTTTCACTGGTATTTCTTTGCCCCACTCCCTCAACTGAACTTGACTCTTCCCTTGCCGAGTTGGAAAGGAAAAGGAGAGAAAGTGGGATAAAAAAGAGGGTCGGGGGAGAAAAGGCCCTTTGGAAAGATGGCTTCTTGTGACGTTCTCTTGGAAATGGAGTAAACGAAGCGCCCTTCCCCTCTTCCGTCCTTCCCCCCGCTTCATCTGCCACCCCCTCCGCTGTGTCTGTCACGGACTCCTCTGCGGAGAAATTAGCTTTTCACAGTAATGCCGTGTAAAATTATTCCTGTCACCCTTTCATCTGACCAGTTTATCTCGTCAGCTTGTCAGTCATCCTTCTGGTGCTTCCTCTCCCTCCTCCCAGGGAACAGACGGGAGCGCTTCGTTTGGTGGTGGTGGTGGTGGGGTTTCAGTGGGCGAAACCCCTTTACGGCAATGTGGACTCAGTCCCTGCCCCACCCAAGTGGACGTATCCTTCCATCCATGAGACATACGTGCCAGAGTGGAATCACGGTTGGCCCTGGGGAAGCCTACGGCCAACCCCTAGATTTGGTTTCTTTCTCACAGTCCAACAGGATGGCATCTAGTCTTGAGGGCATTTGGGAGGATGGATATCTCATCATGGGTATGTTTTAAAAGACAGCAGGTTTGCTCCAAGCGGCCTTCTGCAAGCAGCAGGAGGAGAAGGACTCCTTCCTTTCTACCAAGCTGGCTCCAACCCGGCTGAGATGAGGGGAGCCACCCAAGGAGAAAGCGGCCCTGTCCGATCATAAAGACAGTTGTTGAGAGATGACGCGGGTTAATCTGGTTAAGAGAGATTGACTTTCTCTAGCAGGGGCCTGTGCAAACTCCATCTTTCCTCCTGCTTTTACTCCACCACCACCACCTCCTCTTCCTCCTCCTCCTGCTCCAGGTTGTTTTCCCCTAAAATTCCACATGTCTGCTCATTTCATTTCCCACTTGGGCTTTCAAGCAGAAAGTGCAACTCCAGCCAGAAAGAACTTCCAGGTGAGTTACAGCCTGAACAAGTCCTTCCTGCCGTCAGGTGCCTGGTGGACTTTGCCAGGTAGCCGAAGTCCTCGGTGTTGTTGCTCAAGGGTCGTTTGCCTAGAAATGAATGAAGGTGAGCCGTGAAAATAAGATTAAGAGCCATCCAGATGTTATGTCCTCTTGTGCATCTCCATTGCCTAGGGCAGTCATGGCGAACCTTGGCATGTCAGGTGTTCTTGGATTTCAATTCCCAGAAGCCCAAGTCTCTGTGGATCCACAGGAATGGGTGTTCTTGGACTTCAATTCCCAGAATTCCCAATTGTATTGTTATTTTTATTGCATTGTTACATTTTATTGTATTGTTATATTTTATTGTACTGTAATGTTTGATATGTTGTGATTTTTGTGATTTTTGTGAGCCACCCTTAGTTGCCGTATGCTGAGTCGGCAGCATACAAATTGAATCAATCGATCGATCGATTGATCGATCGATCGATCGATCAATCGATCGATCAATCAATCAATCAATCAATCAATCAATCAATCAATCAATCAATCAATCAATCAATCAATCAATCCACACAAATGGGTGTTTATTTATTCATTTATTCATTTATTTAAATTTGTTTATCACCCTCCTCCCTGAAGGGACCCAGGGTGATTCCCAACACAATCAGCATGATAACAATTTAAAAACAATTTAGAAATTAAAAGTTTTAAAAGAAGTTTTAAAACTTAGCATTAAAAGCCACACATTATAGCTAGGTATTATATCTAGGAGGCACTGGGTGTCAAACCATCCAGCCAGCTGGGGAAATTGATCGATCCATTCCCCAGACCTGACCTGCCAGCCAGGTTTTCAATCCTTTCCTGAAGGACAGCAGCTCCGTTTACAGGCGTAGTTCTATTGGGAGGAGGTTCCATAGGGCTGGAGCGGACACAGAGGAGGCCCTCCTTGTAGTGCCAGAGAGGTGCGCCTCTCTGGCCGATGGCACAACCAGAGAGCCTTTCTGGTCCGCTCTGGTGGGACGGACAGATGTCCTTGGGATGATGCGGTCTCTTAAGTATCCTGGTCCACTACCATGTAGGGCTTTAAAGGTAATAACCAGCACCTTGAATTGCACCCAGAGGCAAACTGGAAGCCAGTGCAGCTCCCTCAGCAGCAGTGAGGCATGGGCATAACGCCCGTACCCCAACACCACTCGTGCAGCCGCGTTCTGGGCCAGCTGTGGCCTCCGAATGGTCACCAAAGGCAGCCCCATGTAGAGCGCATTACAATAACCAAGTCTGGAGGTGACTAAGGCATGTGTGACCATGAGCAAGGAGTCCCGGTCTAGGAACGGCCGTGTTCTTGGACTTCAATTCCCAGAAGTCACACAAATGGATTCATAGAGATTTGGGCTCCTGGGAATTGAAGTCCAAGAACACCTGGAGTGTCAGAGTTCATCGCCACGGGCCTAGATGAGCACAGGAAGAAGTCCTTCAGGGAGGGCTAGAGAAATCCTAGGAAAGAAATATTCCCAGTGCCAGAGCAGGTCCTGAAAGACACAAATCTTGGGGACTCTGGAGCAGGCTCAACAAAGCTAACACTTTCAGCCAACAAATCTTCTTTGAACCCATCGCCTTCCCAAACCATCTCCTAATTAAGACACACGTGCTACGCATGAACTTTGTGAACTATATCCACCGGTGCCTTTAATTGAAGACACGCGATTTCCTTCTTTGCTGAGCATCCTTGCAGCCCAGGGGGACCAATGGAGGAGAAGCCCCCCCCTCTGGTGCTGGATTTGATTTCTAAAGCATTCCAGGCACATTCTCACCCGCATGGGGCCCCAGTCACATCTCAAAATTAAAGCCAGTTTGCTCCCATTCTTGCTTCATTTTGCTGCTCCCTTCCATGCACATCGCTGTCATGCAAGTGTGAGCCCACCCACTGATCCGTGTGCCTTCCATTAGTCTATGCAGGTACCCAATGACGCAGCCATGTTAGAGCTGGAGTACCCATTATCCTCGCCAGCTCAAGACAAGATAATAGGCAAATTACACGTCTCTCTCTCCCCCCCCTAATGAATTGGAACTGATGGCCATGGGTGGGGGGAGGGTTTGGGGAGCAGCACGAACCTGTCAGTCTTGGCAGACTCCGGCTGTCACCGGCATGACACCAGGCGTCCAGGGCCTCTGGCCTCTGGGGTCACTCCTCTGGCCTCTGACATCACTTAACGGGGCATTACCTCCTCCTTCCACTCATTCACTGGCTGCCTTTCGCACACCCCACTTCACACCTCCCCCCCTTTCTGCACCAGATGCAAAGGCTCAAGGATTAATTTCCATGTCTTAAAAGCTCACTGCTGCCGATGGAATGAGGAAGAAGAGGGAGAAGGAGGAGAGGAAGGGGCTACGTCGTCGGTTTCTCTGTGGACCAACGGCAGAGGTGACCCATTCCATAACATTTTCCAGTGGATCCTGTTAGCCAAAGCCTCCTTTTAGAGCAGGGGTGACAAAACTTTTCAGGCTGTGGACTGGTCATGTGGTTCAGGGGACTGGTCACTATGGCCCATGGGCCATATCTGGCTTGTGATGCCAATTTATCTGGCCCATGAAGCCCTCGTTGCTCCCGGAAGTGGAAGTAAAACACACCCATATGGGTGCATTTTATTTCCACTTCCTAGAGCAACGAAGGCTTCATGGGCCAGATGAATTGGCACCAGGGGCCGGATACTGTTCACGGGCTATAGTTTGGGCACCCCTGTTTAGAGAATGCTTTCCCACTATTCCAGATTAAGACGAACTGGGAGAATCCTGCTTGTTTACAGAGGGGAAAACAAGGCAGTTCCTTAATATATATATATATATATATTTAAAATTAATACCAACAAGAAAAATACATTTAAATGACACTAAGAAAAAATAACATTACATAAACGAATACATCCACCTACCATGAATGGAACATTATTATTCTACCCATATATTGTGAACAAAAGATTCCCTTTCTTATTCTCATCCCCTATTCCCAAAAAGTGTATTGTTTTTATCTCTTTAGCTTTAACAAATATTGTTTTTATCCCTTTAGTTTTAAGAAATACATAATTAATGAGCTCACCCCACATCTCTGTAAAATCATTTTTTCTTTATCGCGCCTTCCTTTAATTTTAATTCACATGCCAGTCTATCATTTATAGCTATATTCCATCATATATTTTTTTTTACCAAACCTCCAATACAAATTCCACATAAACGTTCCAAATCAAGACAAATCAGGTGGATCCTGCTTTGTTTGCCTGGTGGTGCTGGTGGTGGTGGGGAGACAGACACCGGTGTCCCTCCCCTGCCCTCCGGTTCCCAGTCTTCCTCTCCCACCCTTTGGTGTCTTTGGCAATAGAGCTGTCATTTGTTCAATTAAATGCTCCTCCATCTGTGCACTCCTCCCGCCTGTAATGTGAAGCCCCCGGTGGACCTGCTCCAGATTTCTTCCTTTGGCATCCAAGATGTATTTAATGTCAGCTCCCCTTTCTCTGCAATGTTCTCCCCAGTGGCTTCGGAGAATGTGTCAAATGAAGGCATCCACTGGGACAGAGGAGGAAGGACGGAGCCATCCTGGGCCAGGCTGGGCCGGATGAGGTCGGATCAGTGCTGCTGGTGGCGATTCCCAGTCCCTTTTGCCCCTGGCGCTCCTGTGAGCCATTTGTGACAAGAACCTCCACCTTGCCAGCATTTCTACCAGGTCATTTTTATAAATGATGCCATGTTATGCCAAATAAAGTGGTCTATCCATTTGGAGAGAACGCCTTGGACTTCCATACCATACAAAGCCTATGTGGGAAAAGGAGAAGGACAAAGGCCCCGAGGCAGACCCAGAGGAAGGTGGAGGGATAACATTAGATAAATATCAGGAGAACATCAATCAACATTGGTGGAGGCCACTAGAAGTGCCATAACAAGAACCTTGTGCCTCCTTTGGCATCTGAAGGGGTAAAAGTGGAAGTAAAGAAGAAGAAGAAGAAGGAGAAAGAGAAGGAGAAGGAGGAGGAAACTTTTTTATTGATAAAATTCTTACTACAGTACCATCTGTCGAGGTGAACTACATAAACTTGTTATCATTTTCAAAAACTTGAAAAAATATAGTTACATAGCTCAGTAATTAAATATATAGTGATTGTGGAGGGAAATATACAGTACAGTAAAACCTCATATAACACTAAAACCTGGTTCCACAAGTCTTGGTGTTATATGATTTTTAGTGTTATCTGATTCTCTATGGGATCCATAGAGATACATTGTAACCACACAGGCTTTAGCGGTTGTTATCTGAAGCATCCCATAGGATCTTAATGTTATCTGATGCAATTCTTCCCCCCAGATTCCTTAATGTTATGCGATTTTAGTGTTATTCGATACTAATGTTATATGAGGTATTACTTGTATATACAATATCAAAAGAACAATAATATTTACAATTATATTCTCATTTACATGAAACTTAACTTTTAATATTCTAAGTTATTCCCAAATTTCTTTCTTTCAACCACTGCCACCATTTGTACCTGTCGGGTATCTTCTGTCTCACCATCATTCTTTTAGCATATACTCTGAGCCTTGCCATCACACTGCCCACCGCTTTTTTGAGATCTGCCAGCTTTCCCGTCTTCCCTTCCTGTCCCCTTTGGAACATCAGAGCGCTTAAGGCAAACAGATTGATTAATCGAACCAAGGACCAGGGCACTTTCCAGTTCTCCAGCTTCCCTTTCTTTCTTGGTCCCTTCCACCCCTTTCCTGGCTCTGTCCCCGATAGAATTGTCTCTGCTCTCTGTTCCTTTAAATAAGGCCAGTCCAATTTGCTTGCCAGAGCTTCCCAAATTTCTTGCGATGAAGGACATTCTTTTGCAAAATGATAACAGGTTTCTCTCGGGGGTCTCTGGCCTGCTATCCCACCTCTAACATTCTGACATCTTATCCTCTTGCACTGCTGTTCTTCTTCTTTTTTCCATGGGTTGGTACCTGATGATATGCCCTCCACCTCGTTTCCCACAGACAGAGGGGTATATTCCCATCTTTAAACACAGTCAAGTCCTCCTCCCCTGGCTGCAGATATTCCGGCAGATTGGTTTTCAAAGCTCGCTTCTCTCTGAATGGCCTAGCGATTCTTTCCTCTATGGCCTCAGTGTAAATAACACGCTTTGACTCCCTCACTGTATCGGCAATCTTAAGTGTGTTTGCCCTCACCACCCAATGATTGACTCCCTTCGCCATATCTCTAACAGAATGCCTCATTCCCATTGTCAAAGCACTGGTCAATCTGGGAGAACGGAGTTCCTCCTCCCACCACTGTTTCCCCCATCTGCTTTGCCATAGGTCGCCTTGCACACCGATCGGTCGGGATTCTCCTTCATTAGTCTTCTGTTTCAAGTTATTGGCCAAAAATATACCTAGGAAAAGAGGGCCTAGAGCCGGCAACCCTAACCCATCCTCTTTTACCGAGCGATATGCCACTGCCGTAGGGAGAGGGAAAACCTTCGTTCCCCACAAGAAAACAAAAACCCTTCCCATCACCCTGTCCACAAGTTTCTTAGGAGGGGGATACACAGCCGCCACATGGTTCGCCACTGGTACACAATAAGTTTTGAAGAACTGTACTTTCTTGTAGAGACCCAGCCTCCAGGATTTCCACCTCTCCAGCCAGTTCTTCACTCCCTCTTCCCACCTTCTCTAATTCTCTTCCCACCCATTGGGGTCAATAGTGAACAGGATGCCCAAGATCTTGACTGAACTTTGGCTGCTACCTTTATTATCTCCTTCCCCATTCAAAGCTTCTTTTAGTGTCTTTCCCCTGAGTTCTCTAGTCTTTCCACCCAAAATGTACACTCTGCTTTTTGTGGCATTGATGAGTGCCCCGGAAACCTTCCCATAACTCTCTAATAACTCCTTCACTGGATCCAACTCCTGCTCTCCCAATGTAAAAACATAAACGTCATCAGCGTGGGCAACAAATTAGATTTTCCTATCTGCTTCCCTACCATCGAGGTCCCTCCTAAAAAGTAGGAATTCGGAGGAGGAGGAGGAGGAGGAGGAGGAGAAGAAGAAGAAGAAGAAGAAGAAGAAGAAGAAGAAGAAGAAGAAGAAGCACGGACCCAATGGCTCAACAAACATGGTGATGGATGCCAAGGAAGTTTGCCAATGAGGCCAAATTGAAGTACTGTAGTTATAAGTACTTCAATTACCTGTAACAAGTTGCTGTTCTGAGTCACAAGCTTTTCACTTAAGTACACTTCAAAAGCAACCCAACAAATTGCAAAGACTGTTCTCCAGGCATTTCCAAGAGTCCGTTTCCAATGGCACTTGACACCCTTTCTGTCGACACTCCCTTTTTCCCATGGGGATTTCATAACCTGGTGCACTTCTCTTAACTGAACCGCCATGGGAAAGGGAAGCCACTCTTTCTCTTCCGTCTTTTGCCTTTCTCAGAGTAGGAGCAACGTGTGATTTCAGGATTGGCCACTAGACAGAACCAGAGAGTCTCTTAAACCTGTAATTTCCTGGGCTGTTAGGTGACAACATTGCAAGGTGTAAACAACTCCTTCTCCAGATGGGGGCAAGGAAGGCCATCATGCCAAAAGGCCTGCCTTAAAGGAATGAGTAACAAAAAGCTAAAGCAGGGAGGCCCAAAATATGGCCCGTGGGCTGGATCCAGTACCCCGATGCCAATTCATCCCGCCCACAATGCCCTCATCGCTCCCGGAAGCTCTCTGTACGGGCGCATTTTACTTTTGCTTCCGGAAGTGATGAGGGTGTCGGGGGACGGATGAATTGGTGTCAAGGGCCAGATCTGGCCCATGGGCTGTTATGACCAGCCCCCTGAACCATGTGACTGGCCTGCAGCCCAAAAAGGTTGGGGGTGCCTGAACTAAAGCTTAAACTCTGGTTAGGAATTAAAGCCACCCACCCCTAAGGTATCTTCCCTGGTTTTAGTTCTCTTCCCATGTAGCCCAAAGACTCGAGAGAGACGTCTTTTAAGTCCTGCTCCTAAAAACTCCATGGCCTTATTTGCATATGCAAAGTGGCCCCTTCTGAAGAAACCTTAGAAGAGGCTCTCTCCACTCCTGACGGTCTCTCTAGGGAAATCCACACAAACACACAGACTCCTTTCCTGCCATGGTTGCGAAATGTTTAGATCTGCAGCCTTTCCTCCTGAAACTGAAGGAGACACGAGAGCAGTCGGTATTCTTGAATTTGGGGAAATCTTGAAGATCCTGAGCTGATCCTGCTCTTGTGGCCGCTGCAGAATTAAGGGAGAAAATGTGAATTTGCCTCCTGGAGCTTTACTGGAGTGGTTTAAATCTGGGAGACACGAAAGGAGGCATTTGTCTCTGATCTGTGACAGCCAAATTAGAAGGATCTAAATCAGGGGTGCCCAAACTTTTTGCACCGTGGGCCGATCATGTGGTTCAGGAAGCCAGTCACTAAGGCCTGGGGGCTGGATGCAGCCCCCGACGCCAATTCATCCAGGCCGCGAATCCCTTGTCGTTCCTGGAAGCGGAAGTAAAATGTGCCCATACGGGCGCGTTTTACTTCCACTTCCAGGAGTGGTGAGGGCTTAGTGGGCCTGATGAATTGGCATCGGGGGCCGCACCCGGCCCCCAGGCCTTAGTTTGGGCACCACTGATCTAAATGAAAAGGAGACATGGTCTGGGAGAGAGTGTGGCATTTCTCCTTCCTCTGCAAAAGGAAAGCTTCTCAGTATCTTTTAGCAATGAGTGCCAGGGGCCGAGGGCTCTCCTCCTCCTCCTCCTCCTTGGGCAGCCCTGGTCCATTCATGCTCCCTATGTCTTCTTCAACTAGGATGTGGCCATTTGTCCTTGGATGGGATCAGGCACAGGACGACCCAACCAGACCTGGATCAGTATGAAGGAAGGATCCTTTCCTCTGGATCGCAGGGAGACTTTTGGACCCACTCAAGTACGTGTTTCTTGGCCATCTCTCTCCAGCCCAGCCTTGCCCTCTACCCGGTGGGAGACACAACACTTTTGTCTTTGCAGCAAAATGGCCAAGCTGAATAAAGGGGAGAAAGACTGCAAGCATTATTGCTTTATGGTACATGGTTCTCACAGGCTCCATGGCTGCTGCCTAGCCTGGATCCGGCAGTCTTCCTTTGCTCCCTATAGGACACCATGATCCTCTGGAACCCTCCGTTGATGTCTCCGTTGGGTCATCTTTGCAAGTGAGGGTGAGGAGCTTCAAAATTAATCCTTCCCACCCATTAGAGGCTGAAATGTGTTGTGGTGCTCTCAACAAGAGAAGAAGAATGAGAACCAGGATATCCCACCCCCACACCTATGAATGGTGTGCAATTGCACTATTAATGCTTTAATGTCATTGTTGGCTGCTACTCGTATCTGAGCATACATTTTTCCTGGAAGCCATTTTCTCCTTTGGTGGCTGTGTCTCTGGGGACTCCCTCACCCGATCCTGGCATGGACCATGTGACCACACACATCACACTGAATAGATTGTGGTGGGTGTAGCTGAGTTTGATGAAGCTTTCACATTTGTCACTTTAATATACATAACTTTAACATAATGCTTTAACATAAATAACGCTTAAACACATCCTGGACCAAATGCACGTTGCAAAGGAGAAAAGATGACCAGGGCAAGTGTGGCGTGAGAAGAGGCAGATTTTGGCCAGGAGAAAGGATGATGAAGGCAGGGACAGGGTGGCAGTGTTTCGGTCGAGAGTTTGAAGGAGAGACCCAAGGAGCTGAGCTTTAGGCCTGAAAGAGGGCTTAGGCGAAGGTCCTGCTTCTATAACCTTGGGGTCCCCAGCCCTCCATAAGAAGTAACATGGTGTCCTCCTTTATTCACTCGCATTCTTCTCCCTCTCTCAGGAAATGACCCAACTTTCCAGTGGGGAGAATGCACAACCCTTGTTTGCCATCTTCCTCTCTGGCATGCGTCAAAATCCATTCGGCCAGAAGAACTATGCGGCACGTTCGTTCCTTCATGATTTAAACTCACCTGAGGATCATCTTCATCTTCATCAGCATCTCACTCTTGGCTCAAAAGTTAAGGGAGCTCTTTCTCCCCCCTCCCCCCAAAAGGCTCATTCCAGGAAATCTACTCCGGTTTCTATTCTAAAGTGACCCAGGGCACAAAGGAGAGGCTCAAAGTGACACCGGTATACATTTTAACCAGCATTCGGATGTGTAAATAATTTACATGTCACATTTATTTATTACCCTCTATAATTCTTTCCGGGCCAGTTCAAGTTTAACCATAAGTGATTTTCCTAGTATATATATTTTTTTCACACTAGTGGCATGTAATAAAGTAATTGTGTAATTACTGTAGCAATAAATCGTCACCTTCGTAAGTAGATTTTATGGCTCACAGCAAGCTGGAATAAAAAATAATTAATTTTTAAAAAGGGGCTCAGTATCTGCCTTACTTTCTTCTTCTTCTAAGGGCTGTGGTTTTGTGGCTCCAGGTCATTTTAATGGAGTGAGTTTAATGGTGTGTGTCATCCTAAATTTTACATTTGTGGGAACCATTCTTCCTTTGCCTGTGTTTTCCTCCACGAAAGAAAGGGGGAAGGAAGCTGTGCTGATGTGAAACCACAAAACAGTCAAAGAGTTTTGTGACCCCTCAAAATCCAACAACCTTTACTTGGCATGAGCGTTCACAGTCTGTAGCAGAGCCATAAGCATCGGATTTTGTTGTTCAATTACACAGTTGAGTCTGAAACTTTGCTACCCAATGGACTATCCCACACCAGACACCCCACCTACCACCATCCTATTCACCACACCCAGCTTTGTGCCCATTGCATCAACAATGTCATCTACCTATCTCATTGTCTGCCGCCCTGTTCTTCTTTTGTCTTTGACCTTTCCCAGCATCAAGGCTTTCTCCAGTGCTTTGACTATGAGGACTTTTGTTTGCAAGGTGATGTCTCTACTTTTCACTATTGTTCCCCAGGTATCTCATAGTTTGTCTCCCAAGCGTAAGTCGCCTTTTTACTTCATGCCTGCAATCACCATCTGCAGTGATCTTGGATCCTAAGAATGTAAAGTCTGTCACTGCTTCTACTTCTTCCCCTTCAGTTTTCAAGAAAGTAATGGGTCCTGTTGCCATGATCTTGGCTTTCTTGATGTTGAGTCTCAGGCCAGCTTTTGCACTCTCTTCTTTCAACCTAAGCAAGAGATTTGTCAGGTCTTCTTCACTTTCTGCCATTAGGGTAGTGTCATCTGCATACCTCAGGTTGTTCATGTCTAAATCTTAGATGGCCCTTCTGGGTTATTCCCTGTCAGCTATTCCAGCACCAGGCACTCAGAGATAGATTTTCCTTGGCCCTGGAAGGAAATGGAAACCGTCCTTTTGGTGACCAGGAATAAAGGTACAGTAATACCTCGGATAACGACTGCATCGGATAACGCTAAAATCAGATAACGATCTGTTAGTGTTATCTGATGCAGCTGTTTTGTAGTAGCAGTGTGGCTGGAAAGCTGAACGGGGTTCTCCATTCAGCTTCCCAGCCACCCTGCAGCTGCGAAGGCAGGGGTGGGGTGGCTGGAAAGCTGATGGGTAGGGATGAATGAGGACAGTATCCATTAATAGGGTTTCTTGTTTGCCCATTTGATCTAAGAGGAAATCAGTTTGAGGTCTTTGTAAATTTATTAAAAATTAACTCTTGCAGCCCTTTTCCCTGCAAGTAATCATTGCACAGTGTGGTGCTTGTGAATATGGAAGACTAAACTTGAAGTGAATGGCAAATTAAAATAATGAGAGAAGCATATTTTATTGAAAATAAAGTATATATAATACTAAACATATTAATTTCAAAACTATGGTTAGAAGAGGACCCGATCCAAGCTGACATTTTGGCTTGTTGCACTGACGTTTTGGCTTGTTGCACTGGCTGGGGAGGTGGGAAAAGCCAAGAAACAGCTTGGATCAGGTCCTCTGATCTCCCTGGAGCAGGCAGGGGGATCAGAGAGCCCAAAATGGGTTTTAAAAAGGATATTTTTAACCCATTTCGGTCTCCCTGACCCCCCTGCCGGCTCCAGGGAGGTCGGAAGATTCGATCTGCGCTATTTTTGAAGTTCCCCCACCTCCCTGGAGGCTGCAGCAAGCCAAAATGTCAGGATTAAAATCCCAATGTTCTGGCTTGCTGCAGCCTCCAGGGAAACAGGGCTTTTTTTTAACATTGTGTGATCAATGTATCGCACAACGTTAAAAACTGGATAACGACGAGACTTGTGGAACCAAGTCTTATCGTTATCCGAGGTACTAGTGTATGTCATCACTGCAGTGGCTTAGTGGTTAATGATGACTTGGTAATGGCTAATGATAACTTGATAGTGGTTAATGATAACTTGATGACTAGAAAGTTGGCAGCTGAGCAGTCCAAGACCTGATAGAGTGAGCTTCCATCTCTGTCCCAGCTCCTGCCAACCTAGCAGTTCAAAAGCAAGAAATTGAAAAAATAGTAGCTAAAACTAGTAGATAAAAAAACTAGTAGATAAAAAGTAGATAAAAAACTAGTAAATGAAAACTAGATAAAACTTTGGTGGGAAGGTAACAGTGTTCCATGCACTTCCTGTGTCTAGTCATGCCTGCCACATGCCCATGGGGACATCTTCAGATGCAGACAGCACCGGCTCTTTGGCTATAAAGCGTTCTTCTTTCATAAGGCCAGTTGGCTTCCAGAGTTCTTGGGGGACATCATGCGTTGGGTTGTCTGGACGGAGGAGGATCTTTTCTTAGCTGCCCAAGTGAACTCTGCCTATGCTCCACCACTCCAGGCCTTGCTTGCTCCAGACATACTTCTTGTTTGGTATCAACCAACCCTTGAGGAGCATGAATGCAGCATCTTGGGCAACTGTTTGCCTCTTCTCTTCCAAAGGAGAGCATCCCTTGGACTTTTCTTCCAGTACCTTCAACTGTTTGTGGCCAGAGGCTATCATTTTATGTGTGTGTGTGTGTGTGTATGTGCAGAGTTGTCTTGGTCATCAAACCTCCCACTTTTCTTAACCAGGGGCAGGGGGTGCTGAGTGGGCTTCCTACTCCAGAGGAAGCCCACTCAGAATCGTGCCACATCCATCCATTCATGCTGATTAGTGTGCCATGAGCATTCTCTCTACAGCTCCAGACATAAACACTCTTCACAGTTTCTGAGGACCATCTCATTCAAAGCTCGCAGGCTCACGCCATCGCAAACCACAGGAAGATCAAAACCAGACATTTTGGGGGGAAACGTGATCCAGACAAAAGGCAGCTTCATCACCAGCCCTCAAACATGAGCAGTGGCAGAGAAGCCCAGGTTAAGACGTAACTTGGGTAGGGATGAATGAGAGATACAATTCTCTCCTCCTCCAGAAAGCCAATGTCTAGTTTTCCATATGAAGAAGAAGAGAAATGCAGAGAATCCAGCTTAGGACAGAAGGGTCCGCTATGCCAATGCCTGAAAGGTTTGGATTTTAAACACATGCCCACTTCCTACCCAAACTGATATTTCTCACCAGCCTAGATGGGGTCGTGTTTGTCAGTCAGACTTCATGGGTCTTGAGCCTCCAACCCCGAGGTTTTCACGTTGACAGGGGATCAACGTGATCAAGAGTGACTGTTACATTGGCTGGCTGTGTGAACTGCTTGCTACAGGTTCAATGCCATTTCATCAGCAGAGGCAAACTTCTCAAAAGATTCTGTGATGGCCTTCACTGTTTCTAGCCACCTCAGATGGCTTCTCAAGGCATGGTGTGGCCTTTAGAGGTTTTGTATGTGTCAGAAAATGCATCTTTGAGCCTCTTCTGAAAAATTTGTTGTGCGATTCTGTCTCAAGAAGAAGAAATTCTCAGTGTATTTTTTCCCACAACTCTAGTTTGAAAAGAAATAGGTGATGGAACCCAATGTGTAGCTCAGCTCTTCAGGAACCGACCTGTCCCTTGTTCACATGGCAAGTTCTGAATCTGGAAAAGGTTTTCCTCTACTGCGCTTTGACACATGGACTGCTAAGGTTTCAAGCACAGGCTCTGTGCTTTTCTTAACTGTTCTGCGCTTGCCTTCTGGGTGACCATGGGCTTGCTTTGCTTCCCAAAAAGGAAGGATGTGCATCTTTTGTGCCATTTCTGCAAGTTATGGAGACTCAAAGAAAACACAGAAACACTCCTTGTCTCTCTCTTCTCCAGAGGTCAGGAAAGGTCGAAACATCATCTTTGAGTAGTCTGGTCAGTGCCTGAGAGCTAAACCTGGCAATGAAGAAGAAAGAAGTGAGCAGGACTTTGCCCATCAGTCCACTCAAGAGGGCCATGGCAGGAGGATCTGGGTGTCTTCCTCTGCCTGCCTTCCTCTCCCTAGGCTATGGCATCTATCCATCTCTCCTCCTGCCTCCCTTTTCCCCTTCCCATCACTTCCGGCTGCACCACTGGAATTTAAAACCAAGTCCTGAGAACTGGGCAGGTCAATCTCCCTTTGCCTCCTCCTGGCACATAGGCAAGGGGTGCTCTGGTGATGCTGAGTAGGCTTCTCTGACGGGGAGAAAAGACACATGCATGGAATGGTAATGGTTGACCTCGTGTTGCATGAAGACTAGGAGCATCCGGTCATTGTTTCCAAGCAATTGTCTAGTCCTCTGCTTGTTCTGTCTACTGCAGGGATGCCCAAACTTTTCCGGCTGTGGGCTGGTCACGTGGTTCAGAGGGCTGGTCACTATGGCCCACAGGCCAGATCCAGTCCCCAATGCCAATTCATCCGGCCCATGATTCCCTCATCACTCCCAGAAGCGGAAGTAAAACGTGCCCGTATGGGCACTCCTAGTCTAGTGGCTCAAGTTACTAAGACACTGACTAGGTGGTGGAAGGTCAGCAGTTTGATTCCCGAGTACTGCAGGATGGAATGAACTACCGTCTCTGTCCCAGCTCCTGCTAACCTAGCAGTTCGAAAGCAAGAAATTGCAAGTAGATAAATAGGGACCACTTCAGTGGGAAGGTAACAGCGTTCTGTGCGCTCCGGTGTCTAGTCATGCCTGCCACATGACCATGGAAACGTCTGCAGAAGCAGACAGCGCTGGCTCTTCGGCTTAGAAACAGAGATGAGCACTGACCCCTAGAGTCGGATACGACTGGCTTTTGAGCAAGGGAAATCTTTACCTTTTTAGTCTAGTGCTTCTCAAAGGGAAAGGGCACGGATTTCATGCAGACTTCCAGACAGAAATTATAGGCAACCAGACCAGGGGCGATGAGCCTCTTTTTCCTCTTCCTGCCAGGCTGCCGTAGAAGGATCTTGCAGAGAAATTCCTCCTCTGCCAAGACAGCCGACAGTTTGTGAAAATATGTTCATGTACATTTTCCTACTAACAAACAAAGACAGCAAGGAGACAAAACAGCCAGACCAAAGGCAGAAGCCGCTCCGTCAGGAATTCTCTCGTCCTTTGTTCAGGTAAGAAATGAAGAAGGGAGGGAAGGGACTCTTTCCTTTGCAGCATTTCTCAGTTCATTCCAAAACGAATGCTATTATTTTTTAAAATTAGCACTTTTCCTGTATGCAATTCATGATCTATCCCTTTTCAGGCCCTGCTTCTCCATTTCATGGTCTTTTCTTCTGGTTACAGTTGTCTGTTTAAAGTTTTTTATGCTCTAACTTTGGACACTTTTCTGCCTGGGACCTCCTTGGGAATTTTGAAAAAAAACAAAACTAAAACGGCGGGACATTAATCTCTGAAATACAATGCAGTGCCATAAAATAAACTTGTCCTTTGAATGGTCTGGGGCTTGATAATTAAAAAAGAAAAAGGGAAAAGAAAGAAAAATGAATGTTATTTCCCACCAAATAGAATCAACAAACCAAAAAGCTATTATTGCTAACCCTTAATCTGCCCTGTAATCTCATAAAATATGGGAATGAAGCAAAGGCCCCATTCATCACCCACAGGGCCCCCAGATTGCCCTTCATAGGCAAACAACTGGGAATGCAGAATCATTAAGTGGCTACATTTCCTCCCCTTCGGCCCAGCCAAAGAAAGACACCTTGTCCCAGGGCCAAAAGGATGCATGCCTTTCTTCAGGGAGGGAGAGAGGGGAGCTTCATAGGGTCCCTCCTCCTCCCCGGTCTTGAAATGTGTGGTCAAGCTATTAAGAGGAGAAGAGGACACAGGAGAGAAACAGGACAGCAGGAGGGGAGGGGGTGGAAACCTGCTGAGTTTGGACTTTGCTGGGAGAAGAAGAAGAAGAAGAAGAAGGAGAAGGAGGAGAAGAAGCAGAAGAAGCAGAAGCAGAAGAAGAAGAAGAAGAAGAAGAAGAAGAAGAAGGCTGCCAAGAGTGAGAAGGAAGTAGAGGTCGAAGGGCAGAGGACCCAAAAGAAGATGCTCTCTTTGTCTCTCTTGCAATGGTGTTGAGACCCAACCGTCTTCCCAACTGGAGGAAAAGAGCTAATACACAAACTGTTGGGTTTTAGCATTCTTGGGATGAGACAGACAGACAGACAGACAAATAGATAGATAGAGACAGATGGACGGATGGGTGGACAGTGAGAGAGGCAACTTGTTGGGCCTGACTGAACCAGGCTCTATGTGCAGAACAGCTCTCTCTCTCTCTCTCTCTCTGTGCGTGTGCGTGTGCGTGTGCGTGTGCGTGTGCGTGTGTGTGTGGAGCCAGGCTCCTGGTTCTGCACTGCTGCATAACCGTGCTTAATTGTGCGTGGTGATACACCTTTGAGAGCTAAAGTACAGCCTTGATTTAACTGCCTATTGATTTTCAGTCAAGCGCACAGATCCACTGAACCCATTCTCCCTCTGATGCTGTCCCTCCCCACCCACCCACCCCACAGCAGAGACTGCCGCTGCCGCCTCCTGCGTTGCCCCATCCAATCCACCGACTCCTTGCGGGTTGGTCCAGCAATAGTATTTGTCTTGTTTCTGACATTTCTAGGCCATTCCGCTCTAGATTTACCCAATTTGCATAACTACAATTGCTACTCTTTTATTTTATTTTTTTGCAAAATCGTTTAAAAATCAAACACATATATATTTTTTAAAGCCAAGCCAGTCACTTTGTGCTTTGCTTTCTCTGTGCACTTTGCTTCTCAACAAAAAGGGGATGAATTTTGTGTAGATGGACCCAGAGATATTTGCAAAACTGGCAGAAACCTTGACTTGCTGAACAAACGAGTGTGTGTGTGCGTGGCTTCTTTGTCTGTTGATTTTCTGCTTGAGTTGAGGAGTCTCACAGGAAATGTACACTTCTTGGTGAGATTTCTCATAATGTCCAGATACCTGATAGGACAGGAGGAATTTAGTGCGCATTTGCTCCATCTATACATTCCAACCACTGTTAACATCCTCCTACAGCAATACCAAAGGCTTGGTGGGGAATTGCCTCTCTTATAATTTGGGCCCGCTTCCGCTTCTGGTAAGAGGAACCAGCCAAAAATGCTGGTCTGAATGGGCTCCAGTTTTGTGGCCACCTTAGCCCAGAATCAACGGAGCACAAAATCCAGAGCTGTTGAGGACTGGTCTTCTCTCTCCCTTACCATAGGTGCGCCTGATGCTCCCGGAGTCCACGCGATGCCTTTTGTCCACCGCAGATGGGCTGCCACTGGGGCAATGTTTGTTTGCTGAGCAATAATAATAATAATAATAATAATAATAATAATAATAATAATAATAATAATAATAATAATAATAATAATAATAATAATAATAATAGTTTTGTATCAGAAATTATTCTGGGTTGAAAGGATTTTTGCTTGAGAAACTCTGCTCAGGGGGCGCTCGAATGACGCTCCTCCTTTCATGTCCCCAAGATCTCTCTCCCCCCCCCCCAAGTGGTCCTTATTGATCTGCTTGCAATGTTTTGCTTTGGAGCTGCTAGGTTGGCTGGAGCTAATAATGACCCAGGACGGCCACTGAAGAAATAAGGAACTGGTCCCTCCGCTTGTGACCTGAATGCAGCTGTTCTGACAAGCAGGCAGGCAGGAAGGAGGCCTTCCTAGGATAGCACAGACTGTGTGCAGGGTGGGTGGGTGGGGGGACAAATGCAGGTAAGGGACAAAGGTAGAGTATATGAGGGTTGCTATGGCTACAGGTCAGCTGCCTTTGTTCTTCTGCTGTGATGCAGTTTATGGAGATTAGAGGAGGACAAACACCCGTTTGCCAGGCAGATGATGTGGATGTTTTTTGGGTCGCTTGAAGGAGTCTCTTCCCTTGTCCCCCCCCCCCCCGGCCTGAAATAAAATACAGTCAAACCTCGCCTAAAGAACACCTGGCTTAGAGACGGACTCACCTAAAGAGCAGGCTTTCCTCTGATTGGTGGCTTCCCATGAACCTGGGAGGTGGAAGCCATCGTTGCGGAAGGCTTTCCCTGGCCTTCAGCTGATGGTATCATGGCACCATTGGTCCGTTCTGTCGGGAGATCGATAGTCCTGGATAAGTAGAATAGGGACCCCTTGGGTAGGAAGGTACACAGCGTTCCGTGCGCTCCGGTGCCTAGCCATGCCTGCCACATGGCCATTGAAATCTCTGCAGGCGCAGACAGCGTTGGGTCTCTGGCTATAAACAGAGATGAGCACCGAACCCTAGAGTCAGATCTGACTGGCTTTCGAGCAAGGGCAACCTTGACCTATGGCAACTTTCATTAGCTGGTCCAGGGTGGAGCCTCAAAGCTTCCTGGCCCACCAACATCCTCCCCGGCTGAGACAATATGGACTTTGCCCTTTCCGTATGTTGTGCAAGGTTGCCAATGCTTGGGAAAGGGGGCGAAGGAAGGGAGAGAGAAAGGCTGAGAGAGAGAGAGAGAGAGAGAGACCCCCCCTCAGGACTCTTTGGTTTTTCCTTCTTGAAACTCCATCCACTGCTGGCCAGGCTGATGCAGAACCACAGAAGGTTTTCCAGCCTGGACCCCTATATGGAGCCCCTCTATGGAAGCCCTATGGAAGCCCATCAGCTGCATGTGGGGTTCATTTTAAAGCTCTCCCTTAGTAACTCCAAAGAACAGGCAAAGATAAGCGCTTGGCTCTGTGCCAAGGGCTAGTCCTTGAAAGGTTGCCTCCAGAGCCATCAGGCAACGCCTCCTCCTCCTCCTCAGCTCTTCATCCTTCTTCTAATTACTCCCTTTCATCCCCCCACCCCTTGATGAAGGGTGATGACATCCACAGAGGCATGTGCTGCTCTCAGCATCTTTCTCTTGCCCTGTGTGTGTGTGTATTCTACACAAGCTCCCCATGGATGGGAGGCATTGGGTCAAGGGTTTGGGCTTCCCAGCTGCCCTTTGTGACCTTCTGACCCTTGGAGCCAAGCCCCCAAGTAGGGCAATGGACCCCCCTCCCAGGGGTGGAAGAATGCCAGGGCCGGGCTTAAGGTCAGGGGAGCCTCAGGTCTAACCATCCCAGCTCAGGTCTTCCTCCGCAGCTTCAACAGCTGGTTGGCTTGGGCAGGAGGGGGGGGAGCAAAGGTAGTTTTTGGAGCCTTTGGGGGGGAGTTGGAGGAGGGGGTGAGAAGGCAATAACGAGGAGGAGGAGGAAGACCCTTAGATGTGGAGTGGAGCTGAACCAGTGGAAGGCTCAGTGGGGGTGAGGGAGAAGGCCAGGCTTTGAAGCCAGTCTCCATAGGGAGCCCCCTTTTAAACATTACACCACGCTGGTTGGTTGGGGGGGGGGGAGGCAAGGAAGGAAGGAAGGGGGGAGGAGCTCTCCTTCTGAAGTCTCTAAGAGATTGACTTCCCCGCCCCCCCCATCCCCAATGGAAACAACCCTTTAAGAAGACCTCTTCCCTTCTGAAAAGCTGATCCGCTTCCCTTGAGCCTCCTTGATTTGGAAAGGCCCTTTCAGGCCCTTTCTTGTTCACGAGGGACGGATGGACTGACGGACTCATGGAGGGGTTTAGGGGATCATCATACCATTCACAGGAGCCCCTTTGGGGAAATGGCTTTTGCAAATCAGCAGCAGGTCCACCTCCCTCACCCCTTTCCTGTGGCAAATTAAGACACCCAACGGATGTGCAAGAAGACCGGGGCCATTGCGTTGGCATCCATGCAACTGTAGAAGGGCACAGCCGGAGGAGGGGGGGTAGGGGGCTTTGGCAGAAGGAAGGAGTCTCAAAGGACTTGATGCCAGTTGCCCTCTTGAACCACATGCGGACCAAGAAGGGAGCACCACTCTGGCCAGGTGACCCTGCCATGGTCACAGAGTAGACCAGTGGTGGCAAACCTGTGGCATGCAGGCCAAACATGGCACTCCCAGGCCTTTCTGTTGGCACCCTTGCTGTCACCCCAGCACAGAGTTTGCCCCGCCCCTCTGCCCAGCAGCCCAATGGGAGTGCTTCCTTCCTGCCCCCAGCACAGGATTCACCTGGCCCTTCTGTTTGGGCACTCGACTTCTAAAAGGTTCACCATCACTGGAGTAGACCCTACTGCCAACGACTCAACGCCCATCATCAGGTGGTGGCTAACTCACCTGACCGCCCTGAGGACAGCCCTGAGGCCAAAGTCCAGAAGGAAAGGGGCATCATGTGTCTTATGTGTTCCATCCTGCAGGTTGGCTTCACCTGTTGGCTTTCCACACCACCTGACTCTTTCTGTGACATTGTTTTCCCCTGGTAGACAGAAAGTTTCTGAGACAGAGAAGTGCAGACTGGATAATTAAGTGTGAGTCAGGCGGTGTGAGAGGAGCCCATGCTAAAAGGAGTGGAATTTATGGGATGCGCTGACATTTTCTCAAAGCCATTTAAATATTCAGGTTCACTGGCCCTGTGAATAAGACAGATATAGACCCCTTTTCAGAACTAAAGTCAGGGCAGATTCCTTTTCAGTATCCTCTGCTTATTTATATGTGCTTTCAACCCCAAAATACAACACACACCCCCCCAGGGGGAAGAATAAAGAAAAGAATAAGCTAGATGGATGGTGGAAGAAATACTTAAAACTGTGAAGGGCAGGTGAGAAGCTGAAGGAAAAGGTGACAGAAATAGGATCAGAACTTTGAATGCATTTTTATCTCTCACATAGAGAATTATTACAACTAGAGCAATACAAAGAGAACCATAAAAGGAGGAAAAACAAGCAATCTCTTCTGGAAAATACAAGAAATCAAAAGGAAATTTAAGCCCAGTTTAGAAACTATTAGGTTGAAAGAAAAAAGTGCAAAAAGTGGCTTGAGACTCAACATAAAGAAAACCAAGATAATGGCAACAGGTCCTATCAGTCCCTGGAAAATAGATGGGGAAGAAGTAGAAGCAGTGACAGATTTTACTTTCTTAGGATCAAAGCTTACTGCAGATGGTGATTGCAGCCACGAAATAAAAAGGCGACTGATTCTTGGGATGAGAAACCTGGGGAACATAGTGAAAAGTAGAGACATCACATTGCAAACAAAAATTCGTATAGTCAAAGCAATGGTATTCCCTGTGGCAATGTATGGTTGTGAGAGCTGGACCATTAGGAAAGCTGAGCGCAGAAGAATAGATGCCTTTGAGATGTGGTGTTGGAGGAGAGTTTTGAGAGTCCCCTGGACAGTGAGGAGAACAAATAGGTCAATCTTAGAAGAAATCAACCCTGACTGCTCCTTAGAAGGTCAAATAATAAAGATGAAGCTAAAGTACTTTGGATATCAAATGAGGATTCGCTTGAGAAAGCCTTGATGCTGGGAAAGGTGGAGGGCAAAAGAAGAAGGGGGAGGCCCAAAATGAGATAGCTAGATGGTATTGTAGACACAATGGGCACAGAGCTGAGTGAGTTGAGGAGGATGGTGGAGGACAGAAGTGACTGGCGGACAGTGGTCCATGGGGTCGCAAAGGGTCGGAATCGACTGTGCGACTGAACAACAACAAAGGAACAATGGATGACCTGCAGGGAAACTCACCCTCTGATCAGGAGAAAACAAAGAGAAGATGGAAACAGAATACTGAAGAACTATATAGAAGAGATAAAAGGGTGGGTAGAGTCCTTTAAAGAGGAACTCTAGGATGAAGAACCTGCACTAAAAGAATGCAAAGTGAAAGCTCTCTGAAAGTACTAGGAAAAACTAAATCACCAGGAGGAGATGGAATACCCATAGGACTATTTCAAGCCACAGAGAATGAATTTCGTCAAAATCCTAACAAGTCAACAAATATGGAAAACAAAACAATGACTTACATTCAACACCACCATGGCAGCAAAGTACAGTGATATTGAGAATACCAGTTATATTACACTGCTATTTAACTGACACTTAGGTTTTTGGTTAAAGCTAATCTGACCTGATCTATTGATCAATGATTGTATAATATTCTTTGTTTTGACTATGTTTTGTATGTCATACTAACAAGAGCAACCGCATCCTGCCATGAAATCTAATTTAGGAGGTACAAGATCATACAGGCTTAAGTTGCTATAGAGAAACAGCCTGTATAACAAGAGTGATCTTCTCTGAAGAACCAGAAGTCCAAAATGCTGGTCGCAACTTCTTCCCTAATGTTTGCAAGTGTTTGATGCCCTAAAGCAGAGGTTCCCAACCATTTCAAGCCGGGGGGCGGGTCACGCTCTCTCAGTCAGCTTTGTGGGCCGGACGGCCATTTTGCCCTGCCTGCAAGATAGGGGTGGCCGTTTTCTCCCAACAACTTCAAAGGGGCAGCTATTTTGTTTCTCAAATGCCCTTGGAGGGGTGGGCCCCCCACATGAAATGGTACCAGAGGGCGAATGTGGCCCATAGGTCTTAGGTTGGGAATCCCTGCCCTAAAGGAAGTCCTCCATGAATTGCTTGCTTCCGTCTTGAGCAAGGAGTGAGCAATCTATGTGCTAGTGTCCATTATGGTCTGGGGTGTAGGGAGGGAAATAACTAAGATTGAGCTTTATGACGATGGCGCCCCAGAGGAATCTGCCTGTTGTTTTAGCTCCTCATCTCAATTCAAGCTTGAAGGCAACTCTCGAGGGAGGAAGCTGGAGGCAGTGGCTTGTGAAACAACCAGCGGCTCACTGCGAGTCTCACTGTGAAATGGCACATTGGCAGCCAAACTGTAAAGGCCTATGATGCAAGAAGGAACATGTCTGACCATGGAGTCATGGTGCTGGCCATGTCCCTTTCACGGCCTGCCTAGCTTTACAATCTCCCCAGAGCCTTGCCAGCCAGGATAAGAGGCCTGCTGGCATCTACGCCTGCATCTTCTTCAAATATGAGAGAAAATGGAAAGCCCTTCTTGGCCATGAGGAGGTTGTACAGTGGCCGGCCAGTAGACTTTGGGATTCAGGGCTGGGGGTAATCTAGTCCAACTCCGGCTTTGTTCCTCTGGAACAAGGGTCCCCAACCTTTTCAAGCCAGGGGCCAGGTCACGCTCTCTCAGTCAGCTTTGAGAGCTGGATGGTCATTTTGCCCTGCCTGCATGATGGGGGTAGCCATTTTCTCCCAACAGCTTCAAAGGGGTGGCCATTCTGTTTCTTGAATGGGGTGGGCCCCGCACATGAAATGGTGCCATGGGCCTCTTCCAAAGCTGATTGGCCACTAGGGTGGCACAAGGCAAGAAGGTTAAAATCCAATGTGCAACCAGAAGACCTGGTCTTCACTAGAAGGATCCTCCTGCTCCATTGTGGGCCCTTCTTGAATCCAACCTCCCTTCCAGAAGTGGAAGTAAAAAACGCCTTACAATCTGTTTCGTAACAGGGCGAGATAGATTTTAAGCTGCCATTTTCTTGGCTTAAACCAGGGTTGCCCAAACTACACCCCGCAGGCCGGATCTAGGCTGCAGGCCATAGTTTGGCCACCCCTGTGTTACGGGATACACACTAGAAACCCCAAAGTCTGAGTCAAACCAGAAACCCTTCAGAGCACTTCCATTGCTTCCTAAGGTGAAAGTGTTCTGAGCCCTGCCTGGGAGCGTTTGCTGAGTGCTCATTTTATTGAACTCTGAAGGATGGAAGTCAACCTTGTGTCCATCTGGATTGAACTCAAACCATGAGCAGAGTTTGGGTGGCAATCATACAGCTTGTCCACTATGCCACGAGAGGTCTTAGCAAAGTTCCCTCTGAATTGATCAAAATTTGAAACTCGAATTTACTTGACTATTTTTATTTTTTGAGAAGGGACTGAAGTTTCTTGGAGTTTCAAGATGGAGTCTGCAGAAAGAATAAGTTGGGCCAGAAGAAAGAAAAGAGCCTGTTTACTTCAGCTGCTGCTTCTCCCCTTTCCTTCCCTCTCTCCCCCTCTCCTTCCAAATGCTTCCCACATCTCCCCTTTCTCCCTCCCACTGACCTCCTTTCAGATCTTTTCACCTTCCTTTGCCTCTTAATTCCTTGGTGCTCATCCTCCTTTCTCCCTCTGTTGCTCATGGACATCTCCCTTCATAGGAGGCATCTCGTTTCCCCCTCCCACACAGTTTCCCAGGCTCAGAGGTAAAACATTAACTTTGATGTTCCCTGGAGAGTCCTGGAATCCTGGATTTTTCAAACTTTGCTACCTGCAGCCTTGAGCGTGTGTATCTTTGTCTAATCTGTATAACACAGCTGTAACTGTGGAAGGCAAGCTATCTTTGTCGTACCTGTAGTAACCACATGGTAGGTTGTCTCCTGTGGAAGGTGTCTAGCCTGGAAGTAAGCTATGCATGGAGCATTCGAGTGAGTTTGCCTGATTGTTGTCACTTCCACAAAGCTCTGACAAAGTCCTGCCAATTCCGCCTTGGTCTCAAACAGCCCCAAAGGTGGGCCGTATCTCTGTCAATCTCTGGAACAGTACAGGTAAGGGTAAAGGGACTTCCTTGCTTGAAAGCCAGGCGCATCCGACTCTCCTCTCCATTTTCAGCCAAACAGCCAGCTCTGTCTTGAATCTGCAGATGTTACATCGCCCCCTCCTCTGGGCCCACAACAATGGCCTGAGGAAGAAGATGCGAAGGCCTAGCAGTGGCTGAGAACATCGCCTCCTCCTCTGGGCCCACAACAACGGCATGACAAGAGTTAGTTTTTGTTCTGGTTTGGTTGTTTTATGTGGTTGCATTTTATAATTTTTATTGTACTGTTGTTGTTTTGACTGTAAGCCGCCCTGAGTCGCCTCGGCGAGTGGGCGGCAATATAAATCTAAATAAATAAATAAAATAAATTACTGTGGTCATGTGGCAGGTATGGTTAGATAACAGAGCACATGGAACGCTGTAACCTTTTCCGCCAAAGTGGTACCTGTTTATCTGCTTCCAAATCCTTGCTTTTGAACTGCTAGGTTGGCAGTTGGGATGGATGCTCACTTTGTCATGAAGCACTCAGGTCTTGAGCTGAGTGTCACATTCAGCTTCTTCACCTGATCAATGACTAGATGCAGATTCTACTCCCACCTCTGTGTTGTTTCCATCCACATCCCTAGACACGCAACCAAAGTCCGCACAGTCAAAGCAATAGTATTCCTGGTGGTCATGTATGGCTGTGAGAGCTGGACCCTAAGGAAAGCTGAGAGCTGAAGAATAGATGCCTTTGAGATGTGATGCTGGAGGAGAGTTTTGAGAGTCCCCTGGACAGCAAGGAGAACAAATAAGTCCATCCTGAAGGAAATCAACCTTGACTGATCATTGGAGGGACAAATATTGAAGATGAAGCTAAAATATTTTGGACACCAAATGAGAAGAAAGGATTCAGTTGAGAAAGCAAAAGGAAAAGGGGGCAGCAGAGGAGGAGATGCTTAGATGGCATTTTTAATGCAATGGGCATAGAGCTGAGCGGGCTGTGGAGGATGAAGGAGGGCAGTAGGGGTACTTGGCGCACAGTGATCCATGGGTCACAAACAGTGATGGGATGTAACAGGTTCGGACCAGTTCTCCAGAACCAGTAGTAACTTTCCCCAGTGTCCCGGAGAACCGGTAGAACCTTTTGGGAATGTATTTTAATGTATTTTTTATCTTATTTATATATTTATTTAATTTGTTTATGGGTTTGTGTTGTGGGTGGGTGGGTTGAGAGGTGTGTGTGTGTGCCTATTTTGATTTTATTTTATTTATTATTATTTATTATTTTTTTAAAAAAAATTCTTTGGACCTGACCACAATGTCATGATGACGTTGGCTCCACCCACAATGTCATGATCTCATGATGTACCTCTGCCCACACTGTGATGACATCACGGTGGAGTAGTAAAAATTTTGACATCCCACCACTGGTCAAAAAGAGTCAGGCTCAAGTGTGCAACTGAACTACACACAAACACATACAAGGGATGAGGATGACATGCTCCCTTGCAGTTAGCTAAGGCTCCCTGGGGTAATGAACATGACATGTGACGAATCAAGGCCGAGATCCCTCATGAGAGTCATTGCCTTTGTGAAAAACTGATACCGAAAGGGGCTTCCAATGGGCTCTTCCTTGGGAAGGTCTGGGAAGCCAAATTGCATGTCCAATCTCTGATTGATCAGGGAATCTCTAGCCAATGTCAAAAGGGAAAGTTGGAAAAGAAAATCAGGTGGTGGCAGAGAACGGATGGGGTGTGTGTGTATGTGTGACTGCTCCTGATCAGCCCTGTAAATCCTAGTCACTTAAGGAGGGTCAGCGTGGGTGTGGGTGTGTTTCTAGTGGTGGGTTGTCAAAATCTTTGCTACCCCACCATGATGTCATCGACGTTGTGGGCATAGCTGATGTCATGATGTCATGACGTCATGACTTCATGGGCGGAGCAAAAAATAAAATAAAATAAAAAATATATGTGCATGTGTCAAACCTCCGTTTGACATATGCACAGTTCTTTATTTAGTGTGCTAGTGTCAAACCTCTATTTGATTCATGTGCACTAAAAAATAGAACTGCACATGCGTCAAACGGAGGCTTGACGCACGCGCAGTTCCGGGCAGCCATGTTGGCTGCTCGGAAATACATTTTTGGAGGGGGCCAGAGAGGCGACTGAACTGGTCACCCGGGGTTTTTCCACCACCACCCCGGCGACCCCTCCTGATGGGGTTCTACTGGTTCAGGTGAACCAGTCCGAACCGGTAACATCCCATCACTGTGTGTTTCCATTCAAAACCATTTCTGTTTCATTGGCCCTGGTCTCTTTCTCTCTCTCTCTCTCTCCCCATTCCTTGCCCGGCTTCAGCCTCTGCTCCACCGTTGTGTTTGCTTTTGTAGTAAGATCTGCAGGTGTCTGGTATGCTACAGCGAATTGGAAAATTGAATGTGATATTAAGTTAATTAAAACTGCCCTCTCTGTGTTAATCTTCTTGTCAAGTTTTCATTAAGTGCTGATAAAGGCTCAGCATGGCAAAGGGGAGGGGGAGGGGGCTGGGTCTGTTTCCTCTCTTGGGGAGTCACTCACCACAGTTGGACTTCCACCTGTTAACAACCCCTACCAAAACCACTACCACCACCACCACCAAGACACACAATAAAAATCATTCCAGGGGAAACCTTCCCAGAAGAAATTCTGCTGGAATTGCCGGCTGAAAAACTCCCTGCAAGGTCACCGCAGGTGGGACTCCAGAACGCTTTCCATAAGCTTCAGAATATTGTTCACTTATTCTATACAATATATATTGGAATGGTTTGATATAACATCTGAAAAAATATTCTGGACTTTGTAGATATGAAATGGTCTGATAACGTCGATTGACTTGTCGGTGGGTGGACTTCTTTGCCAAATATGAAAACGGGGAATTGAGCAATGGATGCTACGTTTAGAATATGATAAACAAACAAACAGGGCAATATGGCAAATCTTCAGCCCTTTCCTTCTGCTCCGTAAAGAAAGGTTGTCTCCAGAGACAGAAACATCTCCAGCGGAGGGAAATGACCTGCTTCTGCAAGATGTCTTTTGCTTCTCCCAAAGGTCAGGATGGGGTTCCTTGTGCTGTCAAGTCAACACCAGTTTACACTGGCCCTCATTGGGATTTCAAGGTAAACAGAATATTTAGGGGGCCATTTTTCCAGTCCCAGGTGCCCCCAGCCTGTGAGTCCCCATGACAGAGCCAGGGATTCGAACTCACACCACTTGACTCTTAATCCATTACTCCTCCTTCTCTGGGTCCAGATAAATGGAGAGTGAGCAAAGAACCTTGTTGTTCATTTGCTGGCTTTCTTTCAACTCCAACTTCTAATGTGTCCTTCAAATGTGCAAACCTACCTGGTGTTGAGTAGACTTCAAGAGCGATTTCCCTGGCACAATAAATAAATATTAGAAAGCAAATATTATCCCCCAGAATTCCATGCAGGAACCCAAGAAGCACCCCTGAATTGGTGGTGGGGGGAAAGAGAATCAAGACCCCCAACCAAGTAAACAGAGGGCTATTTCCACAGGATAAAAACAACGCCGCCACCGAACGCTCCTTGGGCCTGGAGGAAAATGGTTATAGTGGATGGGGTAGAGTTTGTGAGGTTTTTGGACATGGTTTTTGTAACTTTTTTGAAGTTGTTTTTTCCTGATGACTTGATATTTTGTAACTGTGATGTTTTTGTGATGCGATGTTTTGTAATTGTGATATATTGTTCTTGTTACAGTATTGTATATTGAGTATCTTTGTTAACCTCCCAGAGTCACTTGGCAAGTGGGGCGGCATACAAGTCAGAAAATGAACTGAACTGAACTCACAGCCTAGGAATCCCCATGGGTGGAAAGTGAAGGACACGTTAAATTCTAAGCAGAGGAAGGCCGCACCAATTGCCCAATGTTTCATGCAAGCAGAGAGTAATATCTGGATGGGGACCAGAGCAAGTGAATGCAGGTCCCTCCACTTTGAGTATTTGTCCTGTAACAGGATCTTGAGTATTAGACTCTGAAAAATGTCCAGTGTCTGCTCTGGTTGATTTCCATACTCTTGAGTGTGTTTGTGTGTGTTTGCAGGTGAGTTGAGGTAAGTAAGGTCACTCTGGGTTAATGGCTTGTGTTACTTCTGTGTATTAAAGCTAACACAAAATTCACACATCTTCTCTAATTGGGTTATTTCAGATTCTGGTTATTGGTACTGAAGGCAAGAAACAAACATGATTTGTCAAGGAAGGGGACCAGAAAGCTGAAAGGTGTTGTGTGCGCGCGCATACAAAGTACATGGTCCCACTGAAGCTGAGCATCTAGGCCAGAACAATATATAGCTTTTCCTTTGTGTGCAATTTTGTGATGACTGGGTTACCCGAGATGCGTTTCAGGAGAGAAATTCCTTCTCACTTAAATTGAAACAATCCATCTTCCCTTCCGCTGACAGAATGAGCCTTCCTTTCCCTACAAGTCTAAAACTTGTCCCCTATGGAGATCTCTTGCCTTGAGCCTCCCTCCCCCTCAACCGCTGGCGCTCAGCCATAGGACAACCCAATAGAAGAACTCTTTCCACCCCAGAAGGACCCTGGTCTGATCCCCCTGGCCTCCTGCTACCAGGAAAAGAAAAAAAAAAAAAAGGGGGGGGGATACCTTGTTTCTCAAAGACAAGCTGATGAGCCTGAAATTGGGGCCAATGCCAGTTGGCATTCTAGAACTGGTGGAAGGTCCTCCATCCAACCCCATTTAATGGCAGCTCAGAGGTTTAACCAAGAGGTTGTACCGCCCACACCAAGTAGTATAAGCCAATGCCTCCTCAAAGATGCCAGGTGAGGATGGGTTCCTACGGTTCTGTGGCCTTGGGGCAACTGGAGGGAGGCTTTCCTTGTCCAAAACCTTCCTAGAGTTACTCACATCCCCGTGCTTAGTTGCACCTGCATGGCAGGGTGGCACAGGTGAGTCAGTGGCAGTTTCTGCTGGTGGTTCTCTGCCTTGATCTTCTCCTCTCTTCTCATCACTTCATTTGTCTGAGAGAACAAAAAAACACACCTGAAGTCCTGACTCCCCCCCCCCCAACTAATGCTGATTCAAGTTATTTTGGTGACCGAGTCAGCACCAAAGTCTGTGGGCAAAGTCTCCTAACCTAGCCAAGATCTTTCAACCCACGAAGGCCCCTTGTCAAGCATTTGTATTAAAACCACAGCAGATTAAAGAGCAGGCCACTCTGTCCCTAGAGGAACCTCCTTGGAGGAAAAGAGCATTCACTCTGGGCTGCTTGAGTGAAGCAAGCTAGTGCTGAATTAAAGAGGGGAAATGATGCAGCCACTCAGATCCAGGTCTTTTTAGGGAAAGAAAGGCTCGTTGTCTCTGGAAATCAATTCAGGAAGAGTTCAGACCCCAAACTCTACTGCTAAAGTCTGCAAACCTGACTCTGGTGGGTGCAGGTCTGCTAGGCTCTGTCAGAGCAACCAGGCATGCCTGCCTTTCTCTAAACCAGGGGTGTTCAAATTACAGCCCAATTCATCCTGCCCACATGGCCTTATCACATTGTACTTCCACTTCCAGGAGCAACAAGGACGGCATGGGCCAGATGAATTGGTGTCGGGGGCTGGATCTGGCCCATGATCTGTAAGTTTGGGCACCCCTGGTTTACGAAGAGAAAACTGCAGCCTAAAAAAAATCTATCTCATCCTGTTGCAAAACCGATTGGAAGGCATGTTTTGCTTCCACTGCCAGCGGGAGGAACCATGTGGCCAGCCCACAGCCCAAAAAGTTTGGGCATCCCTACTCTAAACCGAAGGAAAAGAGTCAGGAAGTGATGTCAGAAGGACAGGAAAGTTGGAAATGAACCCAAGAGGAACTGCTGAGCCAAAGAAAGCACAAGGAAGACCGGCCTCATGGCTCTTTCTCTGCATGGGGAGCCCTTACTCAACACACCTGCTGTGCACCTGGGTGCTCCTTGGGAAGGTATAATAAAGCAACCCTGGGAGACAGAGGTGGTGATGGTGGTGGTGGATGAGGAAGATGGAGAGCCAGAGGGTTGGAGGTGCAGCTAGTTATGTTTTTGTGCGCAGCCTTTGTGAGAACCTTCAATATCAAAGACCTTGATTCAAGAACTCTGATAGATTTAAAGGTGCTTTGATAGTTGTGTGGTGTGAACACTGCAAGACAAAACGGACTGCCTGCCTAGAGAGAAAGTACAAAAGAGGAGATGTTCAAAGGAACCCTCCCTTCATTCAGTTGACTACAAGCCGAAGTCGCCCTTCTGGTGCCCTCGCGTTCAGCTACTCTCCAACCCCTGGAAAATTTGAAAGGGAGGCAAACCTAATGTCATGGTTTGTACATCGTCCTTCCAAGACTCTCCTCGGGATCTCTTCTCTCTTCGGCTCTTGAGGGGCTGGTTGGCCATGGGGAAAGGGGTGATCCTGGGGGGGGGGGGAGCCCAGTTAGGATGAAAAGAACCAGTGGTGGATTGTCAAAAATTTTTACTACCCAACCGTGATGTCATCACAGTGTGGGCGGAGCTAACATCATGATGTCATGATGTCATGGGCAGGGCCAAAGAAAATAATAATAATAATAATAATAATAATAATAATAATAATAATAATAATAATAATAATAATAATAATAATAATAATAATAATAATAATAATAATAATAATAATAATAATAAGCGCACGCATGCACACACACACCCCTCAACCCACCCACCCACCCACCCACACCACACAACTGTAATTAAATTAAATTAATTAATTAAATAAATAAGTAAAATAAAAATTACATTGAAATACACCCACCCACCCACCCCAAACACAAATCAACCCACCCCAATGCAAACCGGTCACTTACTTGTTAGTATAAGTGCCTCGGCAGCACCATGTTGCAAGATGGATATAGATATGGCCAGTTCTCTAGAATAATATGCCTTAATGTAAATGTACAACAGCTGTACCTCCTTAAGGATTCTTCAATTGGAAGAGCCATTGGAACAGCACAGGTGTAGCTTATTGATGAGGTAACTCCAAGACTTTGCTTAAAAACCCCAAGCCAAGCCACCAGGTCTTTTTAGGAACTGTGGTAGTACGTCAATATAGGTAAAGGTATTAAATACACATTAAAATACACACAGACACACCACATCCAAAGGTGAGTCACTTACCCTGGGGAGCAGGCTATAGGGAGCTTCAGGCTAGCAGCTTCTCTTCCTCCTCCCTGCTTAGGAGGACAGCAAGGAGGCCGTGCATATGCGCCAAGCACTGTAGGTGTGCATGCACACCAAGTGCTTGGCATGGATGCACAGTGGGGGAACCAGTGAAAAGGTAAGCCCCGAAGGTGGTTCCCCCCAAAAGCTGCTACCGGTTCTCCATGACACTGGGGAAAGTTACTACCGGTTCTGGTGGACTGGTGCGAATCTGTTGCATCCCATCACTGAAAAGAACCCAAGGGTTAACTCACCTGTCTTGTGCTCCTGTCTGTAAGGTGCTACTGAAGCTGAAGCCCTGTTGAGCAGAGGAAGGAGCTGAGTTGTTGTTCTGGAACAACAAGTGGAAAGCTGAAGGAAACAGGGTTGGGGGTGGAAAGGGGGAGAAGCTTCCATACAATCCTTCAAGGAGCCATGGAGAGTTGGACTCTCCTTGCGGGAAGGTCTCCAGAGCAGAAAATCATGCCTGCCTGTTTATCAAGGGTACTGTGGGAGCGAAAGAGGAGCCCTAATAGAGCCAACTTAATTCCCCTCCTTTAGGGTCTTGGGTCTTCAGGATCTTGGGAGAAAGGGAGATTGTTTGTAAATCAGGATCTCCATGTTGACCCTCCATGTTGCCTTTCCATAGACCCCACTCCCACCAGTTTGTAAAAGGTTTTCTTCAGAAAATCCCTTTTGTTCCTTTAGAGATCCAATTGGCTGGCATGCATGCACACATGCACGCATGCACACGCACATGCATGCGCGCGCACATGCATGCGCTGTCCCTTTGCCCATTTAAAAATTTTGTTTAGCCACTGGAAAGCAAGAAGGGGCTTCATGCAGTTTTTTTAAAATCTTTTTTTGTTAAAATTGAAACCCATCTTAGTTAGCGAAAAGCCATAGTCGCATCCTTTACACTAACTACATAACCGAAGGGTTTCCGTAGCTATAATAATAATTTCATGTCAGGAATTATTCTGGGTTGAAAGGATTTTTGTGTGGAAGAAACTCTGCTCAGGAGATGCCCAAATGCAGCTCCTTTCATATCCCCAAGAGCTGGAACAGAGGTGGGTGGTCACTACATCAGGAAGCACCCGGGTCTCAAACTGCCGACTTGCCAGCCTTCCAGCTACCAAGGTGAGCTTCTTAATCACTGTGGCCCCTTTCCATAGCTAAATAGCCAAATAGAGCTCCCCCCTTCCATGTCTCCCCTTCTACTCACTCTCTTAGGAGTATCAACCTTTGATCTGCTAGTAAATCTCAAGTATGTCCCTCGCCCTGCTTTTCCTCCGCCACCTTGGGTGGGTGCTGCCGAGAAACCGTATTTCACAGAAACAACATCAGTTATTGACTGTAGATAAAGTGAGTTGAAAAATTCCATTGCCAAAGGGTTATTTAGTCCCCATTAATCTCCCTAAAGTCGCTTGATTGCAGACAGACATGTTCACGATAGACTCGATTTTTATCTCCATGGGTAATTAAGGCCTCACAGCTCAACTTATGCCCTTTTCTAAACATGACTTTGAGAGTCCCGTGACTGGCTTTGAAGAGTTCCGTATGGACAAAGTTCTCCCTCTTCCTTCTTTCAAAAAATAAAATAAAATAAAATAAAATACATGTTGCTGAAACAAGTACATTTTGTGTTGGAGAGGTGTGATGGAAGCCGGCTTTTGTGTTTGAGAAATCCGGGGTCAAAGGAATCCCGTGCTTAATTTCAAAAGACCAATCCCAAAACGAAATAAGCTAATTTGCATCCACCAGGCGGGGAGAAATATGACATTTGCTTTTCAGTCTCTATGTGATTGCTGGCAAAGAAGGAGGTTGGAGAGCCTTCCAAGCTGTTGAAGAAGAAGAAGACCATGAATAATTTTGAATGTAACCAGACATAATCGTCCCTTCCGGCGCAGGCTAATCTAGTCTTGTATTTTCCAACTGATTCCTTTTCATTTCGCTTTGCTTCTCTCTCAATCTCTCATTTGCATTTGCTTTATACAATTTTTCATGTGTTTATCGGAATTAACATAAAGTCCTGAAATATTCTGCTCTTGGGATCACTCCAGGCCTTGGCCACATCCTCCTCTTCTGATCCCATTGATGCATCACCTGGAGACAAAAGAGAGTTGATCGTTTTCTCCTTTATTACCATGGAAATGAAATACATGTCAACTGTTTCTCCAAAAGCTGCAATTTTTTTTGAAGGGTTCCTTGCAGATCCAACAGAGAGAAAGGAGATCTCTCTCTCTCTCTCTTTTATGCTTGTTTATTGCCCCTGTCCCTGAAGAGACTCAGGACGATTCACAACACGTCATCAATAACAATCCAATAACTATCAAATCCAATAACAATCAAATCCAATAACAATCAAATCCAATAACAAGGGACCCTGGTTTCGCCTGCAAGGCGGGCAATTCTTTTATTTTTTGCAATCATATTTTTATTTATTATCACATATATATTACAACAAAAATGTAAGACAATAATATAACAAAATTATATAAGTAAAATAAACAACGAACAGATAAACCAAAAATATTCATATATTAACAGATGCGGATACACACACCCATTCACACATATGTGCACAGACACTAACTTATAAACAAAGCACTCAAATCATTCCAACTCATGTTGTAAAAATGGTCCCAGATAGGTTAAATAGCTTATGGTATCTCAATTTTGCCCAAACTTCAACATCTCCTGACTTGGTTTAATACCATCATTACTAGTCATACCAAATGAAAGGAGATCTCTTAGCTCCATTACCTGCTGTCAATACATCTGACATTGCATGAAGTTCCATGAGTCCTTGAGAGTCCTATTTTCTCACCACTCTGAGCCAGGAATTCCCCGGCATAATTGCTTCCTGCCCCCATTGCAAGTCACCCCTTCGGTGAAATGGTTGGTGAGTGGCGTCTGGGTCAAAGGGGGCAACCAACATCTTCTCCCTCTCTTTCTCAGGAAGCACCACCTGCCGAGGTGAAAGGCTGGAAAAGGGTTTAAGGAACAGGCGGGTGGAGTGGGATGGGATGTCCCTTCCGGTCCTTGCCTGAAGACTGGGTGGGAGAGAACACCATGGGCTTTGTTGTAGAGAAGGTGGCAGGAAGGGTCTGGGTGAAGGACAACCTCCCCTTAAGGAGGCCCTTGGGTATCTTTGGCACCTCACCCCACCTTAGAGGCAGGTGGCATCAACCACCTCTGCCCTCTCCTCTTCTTTCACCACCACCACCACACTGGTTACACCAGGGGTGACCAAACTATAGCCTGCAGGCTGGATCTGGCCCCTGATGCCAGTTCATCCGGCCTGCACCACCCTTGTCACTCCCAGAAGCAGAAGTAAAACACGCCCGTATGGGCTCGTTTTACTTCTGCTTCCGGGAGTGACGAGGGTGGCATGGGCTGGATCAGTGGTCAGCAAACTTGGCTCTCCAGGTGTTCTTGGACTTCAGTTCCCAGAAGCCTTGATCAGCAGAAGTGCTGACTTGGGCTTCTGGGAACTGAAGTCCAAGAACACCTGGAGAGCCAAGTTTGCAGACCCCTGGGCTGGATGAACTGGCATCATAGGCCAGATCCAGCCTGTGGGCCGTAGTTTGGGCACCCCTGGTTTAAGCAGAAAAAATGGCAGCTTAAAATCTATCTCATCCTGTTGCAAAACAGAGTGCAAGGCAAGTTTTACTTCTGATTCCGGTGGGAGGAACCGCATGACCGGCCTGCTGAGCCATGTGACCGGCCCATGGCCCCAAAAAACACTTTGGGTACCCCTGGGTTTTATTTATTTATTTTCTGAAATATATTTCCACCCAAATCCGAAGACTCTGGGTTACACAGATCTCCCACCTTCCCTCCAAGCCTCCTGGCACCTGGTTCTCCTCCTCCTCCTCCTGTCCAAAGACAATCATGTCTCTGGCCTCCGGGATTGCCCTGGGGAAGGAAGACTCTGGGTGGGGGAAAAGGGTGGCCAAGGCCTTTCTCTTGCATGTCACTCCTCTGTCGTAGCTGCCCGGGAGGCAGAGGAGGCGGAGATGGCGGAGGCGGGCTGCTGTGAGGAAGGGGTCCATGGAAGTGAGAGTCTTGTTGTCTGTGTCTTTTATGGGCTGCCTTTTTATAGGTGATTTTTATGCTGCTGTTTTGTGCTGCTTAAGTTTTATTGACTGCAATATTAAAATGTCACCGTTTTAATGGGGATGTTGTTCTCCGTGCCTTGAACTGTTTTTAAGGTAGGCGTGGGGTGGCTCCCCTTCAGGGAAACCAATGGGCAAAGCCATCAACTTGCCTTTCACCTGGAAGTGACTGGGTGGCCTGTAGGGATCTCCCTTTAAGAGGAGGATGGGCCATATTTCTTAGTGATGGGCTCAGGAGTCACTCCTGGATGAAGGGGTTCTACCTTCTGAACGGTTGTGGGGATTGTTGTGCATGAGGGTCAGTCCTGGAGGTGGCCCGTGATTTTGGTAAGGCCTTCAGTGCAACTGTGGGGGTGGCCTCTTGAAGAAGGAGGACAGGAGGATATTTTGTCAAGGGAGGGAGCGGCAACTTGGAGACGCCTTTGTCCTGTGGTTGTGTCTGCACGCCCAGGTGTGTTGGGTATTTTGTTCCCATGGTGTGCTTTGTGTGTGCGCGCGTGCACATATGTATCTTTGTGTGTTCAGGCACTTGCCTCTTGCTCCCTGCAGAAGGGTGGCCTCTGCAGCCACATAGTCTTGCAACTGGGTGAGTGCGTGCATGTGTGCATGTGCATGCATGCATTTGTGTGGACTCTGTGTGCCACTCATCTGTCAGCTCTCCGTCCTTGCCACAAGGGAAAGTGTGTGCACCACTGCCAGGAACCGAAGGTCACCAGAAGGACATTTCAATTATTCTGTGTCATCTGCAAGGAACTCGACTCTCACCGGAGTCCCAACGGAGAGGGCTGTGAAACAGTAACTCGGCTGAAGGAGAAGGAGGGGGAGGAAGGGTGTGTGTGTGTGTATGTGTGTGTGTGTGTGTGTGTGTGAGGGTTGGAAGAGAAAAGAAATGGAGTGTGTGTGTGTGTGTGTGTGTGTGTGTGTGTGTGAAAAGTCCCATGCAATATATGCACAGAAGCTAAGGTCAGCAGGATTGACAGCTGCTCCGAAAGCGCTCCGTTTTCTGTGCTGAAAATAACACCTCTCTTGGCTATAGATCTGTGTTTCCAATTAAATATTAGGCAGGGAAGAGGAAGAGGGGGGTGTCTCTCCTAAGATTATTCCCCTAAAATTGAGGAGGAAGGAAGGAAGGACGGACGGACGGACGGACGGACAGAACGGAAGGGAAGAAAGGATGGAAGGGAAGGGAAGGGAAGGGAAGGGAAGGGATGGATGGATGGATGGAAGGAAGGAAGGAAGGAAGGAAGGAAGGAAGGAAGGAAGGATGGAAGGAAGGATGGATGGAAGAATGGAAGGATGGATGGATAGAAGGGAAGGGAAGAAAAGGGAGGGAAGGAAGGAAGGAAGGAAGGAAGGAAGGAAGGAAGGAAGGAAGGAAGGAAGGAAGGATGGATGGATGGATGGATGGATGGATGGATGGATGGATGGATGGATGGATGGATAGAAGGAAGGATGGCAGGAAGGATGGATGGATGGATGGATGGATGGATGGATGGATGGATGGATGGAAGGAAGGGAGGGAGGGAGGGAGGGGGAAGCCTGCTCAAGGGCTCCTGGAACCCCATTTCCTGGAGATCATTAGACTTCGTTAGACCCCCACTGAGAGTCCTGTGTCCCATTCTGGAATTTAAGAACATTATGAAAGGTGCAAACAAACTAGAGCAGGTCCAGAGAAGGGCAATTAGGAATGTTTGTTTTTTGTTGTGGTGCTTTTGTGATTTTTAAGCCACCCTGGGTCACCTCAGTGAGGAGGGCAGTGGATAAATATGAACAATAAATAAATAAATAAATAAATAAATAACGAGAGGAAACCAAACCCTCAGGGGAAAGACTGAAGGCATTTGGGAAAAGGTGGCTGAGAGGGGATAAAGTAAAGGTAAAGGTTTCCCTTGCTCAAAAGTCAGTCATATCTGACTCTAGGGTTCAGTGCTTATCTCTGTTTCAGAGCTGTAAAGCCAGCACTGTCTGTTTCTGCAGATGTTCCCGTGGTCATGTGGCAGGCATGAGTAGACACCGGAGCACACGGAATGCTGTTTACCTTCCCACTGAAGTGGTCCCTATTGATCTACTTGCAATTTCTTGATTTCAAACTGCTAGGTTGGCAGGAGCTGGGAGAAGGTCTTCCTCTGGGATGGGGTGGGGGGTGGGGGTTAGAAAGAGCTGTTGGTGGGTGGGAGGGAGAGCCTCAAAGCCAGAGGACCCTCCAACCACCTCAACAGCTGGGAAGGTGCTGCTCTGTCTGGTTCCCTTCAGCCCAGCGGATCTCTCCCTGGGGAGCAGGGCTTTCCCTCCCCTGGAAAACAACCCTCCACATCTGGAATCCCTCTCTGGGCAGTTGAGGGTTTATTTAGGGTGTCTGTTGACCTGAATGGGGGGGGGGGGAATGGCTTCCCCAGACCTCAGAAGCCAGAAGGAGGAGGAGGAGGCAGCCCTGGAGCTCCTGGCCAGCCGGGATCCCTGATGACGATCTTAGGGCAAGCTCAGTCTCACTGATCCCCTCCACTGCCACTGGTATGTGTGTGTGTGATGGGGATGATAAAGGGCAGCCCATGCTCCCTGCCTCCTCTTAGGGTCTAACCCCACAATGGTTCCACAAGCTGGGCAAGCCATTTCCCTCTCCCTGGTGCTCATCCTGGGTCTTAAATGCTCTGAGGCACATCCAACAGGGCGGGCAGGACAATGGTGGCCAACTGCAAGGTAGCTCCAGTAGAGAGAGAGCGGGGAGAGCATCTTTCAACTCGGCAGACTTAAGGAAGAGACCTTTCCTTTGAACATGGGCAGAGCACCAAGCTTAGCCTCATAAGCACCACAAGGCCTCCACTCTGGTCTTGACCCTCCCCTCCTGCATCCCAATGAATGCCTGACCCAGATTCTGGAACGTAGGACTTGTCTTTCTCCACTTCCGCCACCCTGTCCAAGGGCTTAGCAGCCAACCCACTGCTACTGTGTTTCCAGTCCTTAATGCGTCCCATCTTCCAGAAATGCACAAAGGACAACCACAACTTTCCCATAAGAAACCTCTCATGGCTGCCCTCCAGTGGTGGCCTTTGGGAAAGGAGGCACAACGCTACCCTTAACCCAGCTGGCTCCGAACCAAGGTTGGGTTTGCTCTCCCTCACAGTACAAGACTCTGCAGGTCCATGCATAGAAAGCCCTCTGCTCGGATGAGTGAGTTGGTTAGTGTTGTTTCCTCCCATACTTTGGTTCTGCTAAGATCAAATCTTCTTTTTTTTTTGGTGAGTGGATGTTCCCAAGAAACCTGAGCAAAGGAGACACAGAGCCTGGGGTCAGAGGTCAGCCATGGTTGAAGGACGGCCAGGCATCTCATTGGAAGTGTGTGGGAGTAGTACAGGAGAGAGGAGGAGGAAGAGGAGGAGAATGGGCCAACCCATCAGCTTCTCAGAGAAGAAGGCCACCTCTTCTTCCCTGTGGTGGAATTGGATTGCTAGGAGGCAATGTTCACACAGGCCATCAACCAGGGGTGCCCAAACTTTTCATGCCATGGGCCGGAAGTGGTTCCTCCCACTGGAAGTGGAACTAAAATGTGCCTTGCAACCTGTTTTGCAACAGGGTGAGATAAATGCTGTGAAAATTGCACACAACCAGACGTGCCTATGGGAATGACTCCCTTTCAGGATGGCGTGAATCTGATCTCTGTCCTTCATTCCAAAGTCCGAGAAGGGGAAGGCAGACTTTCTCAGGTGGAGGAAACTTCCGGGAAACTGTGAAATGGATTTTGGGTGAGCAGTATTTATTTTTGCCCCCACCCCCACCCCTGATCCGGCCAGGCCTCCTTCTCCCACAGCTTCCTCCAAAGGATTCTACGGCTGGGGATTAAGCGAGTTGAGTTTACCTGTGCCTTAGGAGGGACTAGTTTGTGCAAAATGCCCAAACCCACCTCCACAAAGTTACGCAAAGGTTCGATTCCAGCAGTTGTGCAAATTGCACGAACTCTCCAGCTGCCTGTTGGAGGACCGGGTGGGGTGGTGGGAGCATCATCCAGCCTTTTCTTGTGCAGGAAGAACATGCGCTCCGTCCGGCTTGTGGAAACGGTGGGAGCCTGGGTGGGAAATGCCATCTTTGTTTCTCTTGGCTACAAGGCAGGAATCTGTTTTCCAGGGCTTTACAATTTCTCTGTGTTGAAGTGCTTTGGCCGCGTCAAGAGAGCTGAAATCGAGGTGAAGGAGGAACTTGGAAAGTGGGGTTTTCTTCTGCCTCCAGTAAACAGGAGCAAGAGAATGAAGGGAGACCCTCCAGGGGAATTAATACAGCTGCGAAGCCTCAAAGCGGGAATCAAAAGCTTGGGCCTCGTTACCTGTTACAAATGTCATGTTACTTTTAATTATTTCCTTAGGTCAAGGTCTCCCTTGCTCGAAAATCAGTCATATCTGACTCTAGGGTTCAGTGCTCATTTCCGTTTACATCCAAAGAGCCAGCGTTCTCTGCATCTGCAGATGTTTACATGCTCATGTGAACAGGCAGAACTAGACGCTGGCATGCACAAGAATGCAGTTACATTTCCTGCCAAAGCAGTAACTATTTATCTACTTGCAATTTCTTGCTTATTGGACTGCTAAGAGCTGGGACAGACGACGGGAGCTCACTCTGTCGTGCAGCACTCGGGTCTTGAATAGCTGACCTGTCGACCTTCCACTATACAATGGCTGTAATTTTTCAAGTCACAGCAACTTCATTCCTTTTGCATGGTGTGTGTGTGTGAGAGAGAGAGAGAGAAAGGGAGAGAGAGAGATTTGCCAGACACTTGTATCCTTCAATTGCTAAAAGATACCCAGGAGAAAACAGCTTTAGTTATGTTTGATAAACAGAGAAACAAAGAGTTCCTTTAGCTTTTTTAGGAACCTCTCCCCATTCCCTGTCATTAGCACTCTCCCCCCACCCCGCCGCCCCAAGTCCTGAAGGCTTGGGACTTCATGGGAGGAAGGGGAATGCCAGAGGTCACTTTTGGAAAGTTGTCTCCCCAAGCTCTGAAGACCCAAACGGAAGATTGTCCCATGTCAGGGTCCACGGAGTCTTCTCGGGTGCAGGATCAGGACGTGGTTGCCAGCAGGTGACCTGGAGAAGGGAAGGATGCTCAGGGACAAGGGAGACAGGCCAGGAATCCCGCCAGGAAGCCAAAGCTTCCTCTGGCTGGGAATAAACTCTGGAGGTCTAAATCAGGGGTGCCCAAACCTTTCAGGTCATGGGCGTCATGTGGTTCAGTGGGTCGGTCACGTGGTCCACCGGGCTGGTCACTCTGTTCCTGCCACCGGAAACGGAAGTAAAACATGCCTTGCCATCTGTTTTGCAACAGGATGAGATAGATTTTAAGCTGCCATTTTCTTCGCTTAAATCAGGGGTGCCCAAACAATGGCCCGTGGGCCAGATCTGTCCCCCAGCAGCAATTCCTCCATCCTGCACCATCCTCATCACTCCCAGAAGTGGAAGTAAAATGTGCATTTTACTTCCACTTCCGGGAGTGACAAGGGAGGTGTGGGATGGATGAATTGGCGTCGGGGACCGGATCAGGCCCACAGGCCACAGTTTGGGCACCCCTGGTCTAAAAGGAGGGTTTTTAAATGGAGGTTTCCAAGTCTGGCTTCACATTGCTTCTCTCTGTGTGTCAAGATCCAGGAATGCACTGTGGGATTTTTGTGTGGTCATTCTGACATTCCTGGAGAATTAGTACCTCATCGCGTCCTTTCTCCCCATCTTCTCTCGCCTCTCCTGACACCCCCCCCCCGCCTGCCTGCCCGCCTGCCTGCCTGGACTCCCTCCTGTCCCAGCTGTGGCCTAACAGGGCAGCTATAAAAACAGGACTAGGTCTAAATGAACTGATGAGGATTAAGGAACCAGAACATGGGCTCCAAAGAGGCATTAAAAGCATCCTGTTTAGACAGAGCTCTGGTCCTGAGCCCTCCGTTCCCAGGCCTTCCCCTTGATCTACCTCCTCTCTCTCTCTTTTAACTAAGTGATAGGAAGTACAGATGGAGACAGACAGACAGATGTGCCTCTTGAGAGGAGCAGGCTTTGTATTTAAGATTTCAAGGGTTGACCCAGCTGTTCGATGCTTGAATTTCAGAACCGGAAACCAAAATATATCTATCTGGAACTGATACCTGATTCTCAGTTGAGTTCATCTGGTCTGGCCCTTCCTTATGGAGTTCTTCCAAAGAGACCCCCTATGTCCCCCCCTTTCCCCTCCATCGGACAGTCTGAACAAGACCCAGTTTCCAATCTCTTCTCCCCAACATGACCCAAGAACCCAACTTTGTGACAACTTCTCTGCTTGCCAGTAAGCCTCTTCAAGGCTGCGAAAGGAGAGGCAACTTCCATCTGGAGATCTTTGGAAAGTCTTCCCAGCCCCCCCTTCTCCTTTAGTTTCTTTGTCTTGAGCCAAGCCGGGAGATCAGAGCAATGAGAGTGGCTTTGTTTTAGGGGAAGAGGAGGAAGGAACTTGGACCAGAGCAGAAAGAATAGGGAAGACATGAGCCAAGGATCTCAGGCTAGTCGCATTGTTCGCTGGCAGGGAAGGGATTACACCTACCATTGTCAGGGACCTGGCTAAAGTCCATAGGCTGATAGCATCGTCTTCTTCATCACCACCACCCCTTCCAAGGTCAGCCTGCTCTCAGATGAGTCAGAAGTCAGAGCAAGCTAACAAGGTCAAGATATCTAATGGTGACCTCAAACTGGCTAGGAAATATCTGACGCTTATGTGCCAGCAACATTTCTTTGATTCTGGCCTTGCCTTCTTCCTTCCTTTACAAATAATTAAAAACTGGTAGGATGCTGTAAGTAAATTTATTTGGAGCACATTCAATAGCCTACTAATATTTTCCATTGATGCCTGTGGAAATATTTTGCCGGCTTCTTCTTCTAGTTTCTACTTTTGAAGAACCCGCTCTACTCTACGAGCTCTTGAAAACTCATTTGAGGTCCCCCTCTTAAGCAGAAACTCTCCTTCCGCCTCCCCGTTTCTGCCTCCTTTGGCATGTCTTTAAATAACATTTAAATGAGTTTTCACCCTCTTTCGACAGCCCCCCCTCTCTCGGATGAAAGGTCCCCCATGGACAGAAGGGGAAGGGACAGGACTGACCGCTCTGACTGGGCACTTTGAGGGTCAGGGAGGCAGTTTTATTCATTGCACGTTTGTGTTCTCACTTTCGCCTTGAGAGTGAAAGAGGTTTTCTCAGTTGATCCTATTTCCAGGTTTGAACGAACTGCCTTGGGCCCCAACCACAGGTTAGGGAATTAAATAGTTAATAAAGTAGTGGTTTTGAAACCCCTTTCTTCTTTTAGGGGAGGGGGCAATCGCCAGCCCCCTGAATTCCTTTTAAAACAAGGGTGCCCAAACTATCACCCATGGGCCAGATCCAGCCGCCAACACCAATTCATCTGGCCCGGACCACACTTGCTGCTCCTGGAAGTGGAAGTAAAATGTGCCCAGGCCAGATGAATTTGTATCAGGGGCCAGATCTGGCCCATGGGCCATAGTTTGGCCACCCCTGGATTAAGCAGAGAAAATGGCAGCCTAAAAATCTATCTCATCCTGTTGAAAAACTGATTGCGAGGCAGGTTTTACTTCTTTTTCCAGTGGGAGGAACCACCTGGCCGGCCCATGGCCAGAAAAGTTTGGGCACCTCTGCCTTAAAAGGCGCATAAAATGCACATCTGCAGGACAACGTTTCAGTTTTTTTGCTACAGAAAAGATACATACAAGGTCTTTATGGCCAGTGGTCTCTCTTCGCCCAAAGGCCAAGCTCAGCCGATGGATCCACTTGGTCGGAAGGAAGGAAGGAAAAGTCTTCAAACCACAACCTTGGGTTTGGCTGGGATCCTCCCCCCTCCCCTCGCTCCGCACGGCAGTCTCCGAGGCATTAAGGCAGCCAAAAAAGAAAACCCGTGATTTACAGAGCCCCACAAATTGCTTCCTCCTCCATGAGGAAAGACATATAAACTCATGTTCATGTCAGGTTTATAGGAAAACTTAACGTTAACAAGCAAATGGGGAGCATAACTCACGACTCTCAGCCGGCGGATTGATTTAAGGTTTCAGTTTACACCTGTCCTTGCCCAGCTCACTAATTGATGAGGAAAAGAGGAATCCATGCACCGCCCGAAAGCTGAGAAGGACACCCAACCTACCCGGGAAAGGATGCCGGCCCACCTCCAATGAATGTGTCTGTCTGGGAAAGTGGCTGGTTCCTTCCTTCTGCCACCAACCCACCCACCAAAGCTTTCTGCACATAGGCGACTCTTCCCAGGCAAGAAGATGGCAGGATGTCTTGGTGGTCATTTCCTCTCCAGAGAAGATGCCTCGGTCTTGATGGAGCAGAGTTTCTCCAGCTGGCTCTGGAGGCTTTCATGTGAACTTCCAGAAGCATCATCTCGAGTGTATTTGCTCCTGTTCTGGAGAGGCCACAGGACAGCTGGCATCCTTAGGTAGTTTCCTCCAGCAAGGCTCGTTTCCTCCAGCCGGGGAAGTCAGGGAATATTGGAGAGCCCATGGGCTGCCTTTTGGGAAGGTGCTCCTGGCTTCTCAACATTTTGGCTCAACGTCTACCGTGGGAGAGTTGATGTTGGCTACCCCTAAAGCTTGTGTTGTGGGCCAGTCACACGGTCCTTCCCCCTGGCAGCAGAAGTAAAACACGCCTTGTAATCTGTTTTCCAACAGGATGAGATAGATTTTAGGCTGTCATTTTCTCTGCTTAAACAAGGGGAGCCAAAACTATGGCCTGTGGGACAGATCTGGCCCCTGAAGCCAATTCATCTGGCCCACAAGACTCTCATTACTCCCAGAAGCAGAAGTAAAATGCGCCTGGACAGGTGTGTTTTACTTCCACTTCCAGGACCCTTGTGGGCCACAGTTTTGCCACTCCTGTCCTAGCCTGCCTGGTGAGGGACCTTCTTGCCTGCTTCCAAAGGGACCAAGTTCTTCTCAACCATCTCTCGCACCACCACAGATTGCCATCTGGCCACCTCAAGAGAAATGAGAAACCTTTCCTAGTGCATCTTCAATGCATGGTAACCCATTGCCACTTCACTGCCCACAGCGTTTACTATCACACTGCTGTGAGCCCCCAGCCCACTCCACCTTGAAACATTGCAAATCTCTCCCTCTGAATCTCCCAAAGGCTTGCCTTGAGCTCTGCTCCTCCATCCATCCGTCCATCCTGTGTGTGTGTGAGGACTTTGTAAGAAAATATCCATTAGCCACCTAATCCGTGCTCTCTGGAGGAAGGCTTCGGTGGGATTTGCTAGTGGGTGGTGAGGCCAAGGAAGGGACTAGTGGCGAAAGCTCTCCCTTCATGGGGGACTTGTCTGAGATGAAGCCACCCTCCTGATTCCGCCCACTCAAAGTTTGCAGAGTTTTCTGTGCAAAAAACACACCACCGCCCTGATAGCACCAGTCCAGCTGCCTCGGGTACCATCACGTGGACACAGCAAAAGGTAGGTCATACCTTCTCCATTGCTCATGACTCGTGGCTGGCAGGACTCCAACATTAGCAGCAGCTCTGTTGTTTCTGGCAAGGTCAGCAGCTACTGGTAAACCATTGCAGGTGCCTGGCAGAGGGCAGAAGAGCAGGATCTGACCCACAGGTTGGATCCAGACTCTACGACCCCCCACAAGGCTTCTTTTAAGGTCTTCTTATTTGTTTGACCCATACATTTTTCGGAGCCAGGCCCTTCATTCCTTCCTTCCTTCCCTGGTCCATTGATTGATTGGTTCAATCATTCTCTTCCTTCCTTGCCTGGTTCAATAATTGTTTTCCTTCCTTCCTTCCTTCCTTCCTTCCTTCCTTCATTCATTCATTCATTCATTCATTCACTGGTCCATTGATTGATTGGTTCAATCATTCTCTTCCTTCCTTGACTGGTTCAATAATTGTTTTCCTTCCTTCCTTCCTTCCTTCCTTCCTTCCTTCCTTCCTTCCTTCCTTCCTTCCTTCCTTCCTTCCTTCCTTCCTTCCTTCCAAGCTTCTCTGGTTTGTCTCCTCTCTTTTTCCTAATGCAGTGATGGCAAACCTTAGCATGCCAGATGTTGTTGAGCTTCAATTCCAAGAAGTCCTGACCAGTAGGAGTGTTGACTTGGGCTTCTGGGAATTGAAGTCCAAGAACAGCTGGAGTGCCAAGGTCCGCCATCACTGTCCTAATGGACAGCTGAATCCCCCTACCTCTCTCAAGAGGCTGCTTGGGTCAGGGTGAAGGGGTGATGCCAGGGGGCAAAGAGCATCCCCATCCCCTGCTTTCCTCCTCCCTCCTCTCCTGGCTCAGCCAACCCCTCCCTAGAGCAGGAACCACAACAGTAAGGGAAGCAATGAGAGAGGATGGGTGGGTGGGTTAATGGATAGATGGGTGGATGGATGGACATATGGCAGCCTCCAAGGACTGTCTCTACGGAAAAACTTCCTCCCAACTTGCTAATCTCAACCCAGCACCTTGTGTTGATTCCCTGGTGCCCACATGGGCCTTCTTGCAGTCTATCTGCTTCCTCTCCATCTCCTCCAACCTGCTCTCAAAAAATGCCATCTCCCTTCCCTTTGGCCCCAGATCACCCAGGCGCATCGAGTGCCACTGCAATTTGGGGCTTGCAAGATGCACCATTAGATCTCTTGGCCTTGTGGGTTTCAGGAAGACAGAGGCATGGCAAATAGTTCCTGGCGCTCGCCCAGTCATGTGTGATTTGGCACCAAGAGCATGAATCTAGAACTAGGCCAAGAATAATTTAATCCATAAAGTCAATAGGGACCTCTGGATTATCTTGGATGTCTTCAGTATCCGATAACACTTTTGAGATATTGTTCTTCTCCAGCTGGTTGTTCTCCAAAGTATGCAGCTCAGGCCATGTGTTGTGTGACTGAACGGAGGCAGTTCCCGACAACATTTGTGCCGCATGGCTAGGCAAGCTCAGCCGTGCTCCATTACCTGACAGAATGATGCTCAGAGAAGAGGGTTTAAAATTTACCTGGTGTGAGTTTATTATCTGCTTTCTTCTGCTAAAGCAGACATAGGGACTTAGACTCCGTGTATTAACCCTTTGCTGGTGTTTCCAAAAAACGTTTGAGAGGGCAAAGACTGCATAACAAGAGGGACCCATCGAGTCAGGACTTGTGGCAACTCACCAATGAAAACAAGCTCTTGGAGTCCCGCCGCCAGCCATAAACGAACAGAATTCTCGCTAATGTGTATGTATCGTGTGGGAATTGTGCAGAAGACACCATAAAAAGCTTTGTGCAAACTTTTACTTTATTTTTTGGGTAAAGTTGCAAACGGATGCGGAAATGAGCTGGGCTGAAGCTGAAAACTGAGGAAATGAGAAACTGAGAGGAAACCAAAATTGACAGGTTTATCCACCCCTAAGAGTTACAGGGCAGTCTCTCAACTGGGAAGGAGAACAAAGGCTGGGAAGTTTCTCAGGGCAGAGAGAGAGAGACACACACACACACAGTTCTCTCCTCTTCCAGAAAGTGCCAAATTCTCTTAACATGCCTTTGAACTCCCAAGTTCTGTTTGGATGAGCCCAACCCTTAGACCGTCTCCTTGCTAATGGCTCCTGTAGCAGAGGTGAGTAAATTCTTCACGTCAGCTTAGTTTGGAACTGGGCTCAGTGAACCAAACTCCCAGGAAAATGTTAAGGAAAGAGTTTGCCCCCCCCCAATGTCCACGTTTTTCTGTTGGCATCCGTAGGAGGTGCACAACCGCACAACCCAAGGCTCTTCCTAACGGTGGTGCCAGTGGCAACAGAACCTTTTGGGGTGTCTTCAATCAGGTCTCTCCCCACCCTCTGGAGCAGGGGTTTCTCAGCCTATGGCCTGTGGGCCAGATTTAGCTCACAGTGCCAAATCTGGCCCCCGCCCTCATGGTTGGGCCTTTGCCTCCGTGGCATTTCTACATGCTGCCACACAAGAACCACCTCTCCCACAAGAATGTGGTGGCTCAGTCCCCTTACGATGTCCTATTCTAATGGCCAGTAGGTCTAGGACAGTGATGGTCAATCTTGCCACTCCAGGTGTTCTTGGACTTCAATTCCCAGAAGCCCAAGTCAGCACTCCAGGTGATCAGGGCTTCTGGGTATTGAAGTGCAAGAACAGCTGGAGTGCCAAGGTTGGCCATCACTGGTCTAGGAGATCTTCTGGGAACTATCCTTATCAGGCCTGCAGCTTCCAGTGGGGTCTAATCCGACGTGTCAGCTGTGATCTTCCCTTTCCTCCGTAAATGAAGTGTTAGCACTGAGACAAGAAAACCACATGGCACAGCTGTGTGTCATTTGCAGGCGGTGATCTCTCTCCCACCCACTCCTGGTAAGAGCTCCCACACGGTGTGGCCCAAGAGTAGTTCAGCTTGAGACTGGAAATGCCACAGAAGAAGAGAGACAAAAGGCATCCAGATGCAGTGATGGGCTTGGACTTATTTGGATCCATCTGTGGAGAGGGTTGATGGGTGGCCATCTGTTAGCTGTAATCATGGTGTGTGGAATGTGTCAACAATGGGTGGGGTAATAAAGGGAGGCTGAGGGTGCCCCCCCCTCAGAGCTTCCTGGAAGCACATGGTGGGGCACCATGGGAAACATCTTCAGCTGGCTGGGGAGGCCTTTGTGTCTCCCTAGGGTCTGATGTGGAAACACAGGCAGTTCATCGCATCTCACAGGATCACCTCTGGTGCATCTAAATGAAAGGCCTGTGACCCCAGACTGACCCTCACTCTGGTGGACCTGGGATGGCCCAAACCAAGCCTAGAACCCCTTGCTGGGAACGGCTGAGAGTCTGTCTGAAGCGACATGCTGTGCACAGCTCCTGAGCCGGTCGACCGCAGGAATGCTTTTCATTCGAGCCCAGATTTAATTTGTCGCAGAGTTCTTTGCGCAGAGTCCCAGAGAACGATTCATCCCCACTGCCCAAACCCCAAACAGCTGCTCTGCATCCTTGGAGTTGTTTTTTGAGGCACAGACATCTTGAGAGCAGACCTCGAAGTCGACCGCTGTGCCAGACAAAGGCCTTTTGCTTAGGCCGGATGGGCCAGTTTCCAGCTGTTGGGTTCCGTACCTGAAGTCAGAAAAAAAAAACCGGGCCAGATGACCTTGCCCAGCAAAGCTCAGAAGCCATGCGGGTCTCCCGCCCCCCCCCCCACACTATTAATTACCAGGCTGGGTCCTCGTTAGGAGGTCTTCTTCCTTTGAACTCCAGGTTTTTGTGCTAGAACCCATCTGAGGTCACTACCAGAAAGAATAACAACCATTTCAAACCACCAACCACTTCTCCACTGGCCTCTTATTAATTTATATATGTTTAGAAATAAAATGATCTGCTGAAGCAACTGCCCAAGGGAAGACTGGTGAGGCAAAAGATATTTCCTGCCTTCTGCTTGCTACGTTCTTCCATGAACCCACGTTCTTCCTGTCTCCTGCCCACTGCCCTGGAAGAGTCCCATTCTTCTGGTGGAGGAGAAGAAGAAGAACCAAAAACGAGGTGGAAAAGGCCACCTGGGGACTCTCAGACCTCTCTCTTCTGCTGCCAGATGGTGCCATGGCATGGTGGAAGGCAGCCATGGGCATTTTCCTAATGGCCAACTAGGTTGACACGTCAGATCAGACCCCACTGGAAGCTGCAGACCTGATAAGGACCGTTCCCAGAAGATCTCCTAGACCAGTGATGGCTACCATGGCACTCTAGGTGATCTTGGACTTCAATTTCCAAAAGCCCTGATCAGCAGGAGTGCTGACTTGGGCTTCTGGGAATTGAAGTCCAAGAACACCTGGAGTGCCAAGGTTCGCCATCATGGCATAAATAGGGGGGGCGTGGCTCAGCCTTTGAGCCCAGGAGGTGATAAAGCTGGCCAGCCTGTGTGAAAGCCTGCCCTGCAACTTGGACTGGACAACTTTCTGCACATTCAACTCGTGTGTGGTTGCTGATAAAATCATGCATTCCAGTCGAGTCAGCTTTGAAAACCCCATTACAGTTGTGCTCGGCCTTTCATGCTGTCTCTCAGCATCTAAGCCAGGGGTGATCAAATTATGGCCCATGGGCCAGATCTGGCCCCCAACACAAATTCATCCATCCCGCGTCACCCTCGTTGCTCCTAGAACTGTAAGTAAAATGCACCCGTATGGGCGTGTTTTACTTCCACTTCCAGGAAGAATGAGGGTGATGTAGGCTGAATGAATTGGTGTTGGGGGCCAGATCTGTTCCACAGTCCATAGTTTGGGGACCTCTGATCTAAGCCTTGGCAGCTCTCCTGGCATTCTCAGCCTGGTGGCTCAAGCTCTTCTGAAGCCAACACGGCCCAGCGCAAGCAACCACTTGCTGAGTCAGAGACCTAGAACTTTCCTGAATGTTCCAGGACCCTTGTGGGGTGGGTGGGGAGAGCCTTTTGGCTTCCCTTGTCCAGTGGGGAAGGAGACCGGCAGAGCTGTGGATCGAGAGAAGGGGTCCTGGATCGGTAGGATCGCATGCCGGCCAAATCCTGCTGAACAGCATTCAGTAGAAATGAAAACAAGCCCTCTCCAGAGAAGAGTTTGAGCTCCTCCATCTTTGTTATGGGGATGCCTTTCCATGCTTCCACATCTGAACCCTTCTACACAAACTGGGTCCACAGTGGCTTAGTGGTTAAGACACTGGACTTGACGACTGGCAGGTCAGCAAGCCAGCAGTTTCAGACCAGAGGAAGTTGTTTTGCACTGTTTGCCTGTAATCACAATTAGGAAGAGTCTTTCCTGCCTCTGACCAACATGATTTGCATGTGTTAAGGCCTTTTGTTTGCTCTGGCCTTCTCTCTCTTGCTTTTTGTTCTGGAAGAGGAAATATGTCCTTTTGGTCTCCTATTTCTTCCAGGCCACATGGCTGGAAGAAAGACCTTCTTTCTAAACCAACTTCATCCCGACTCCTGAGCACATGTATCTTCTGACCTCATCTTGTGAGTAAATGCTATTTTTCTTTCTCTCAAGTATCTAGTCCAAGTGTGTTTATCAGATGGGCTAAAAAGGGGTGAGCTGGGAGACTTCCATTCAAACATAAAAATGCCTAAAAACCTGCCCCAAAGGGAAACATTGCTACTTTCGAGCAGGAAAATGTAGACTGCTGGGAATCCCATTGTGGCCACAGGACAAAAACACTCTGTTTTGGAGCTTGTCTGATGGTATCTTTCATTAAAAATGTCACATATTTTAGAAGCTGCCTTAAAAATAGCACCTTAAACTTTGCCAACTTCTGGGAGGCTTAAGGATGCACTGGACAGAAAAGGGAGGGAGAGGATCTCTTTTTTGGGGGTGGAGTGGGGGTAGATGGGCTCTGAAATCCACTCCTGGCAGAAGGGACAGCTGCTGACATGGCCGAGGGAAAACTTGAAGTGCATTAATGGAGTGGTTGCCAGCGAGTGAGTAATACTTAGAACAAAGGCCAGGACCTAAAATTCTTGGAAGAAGAAAGAAGAGGGGGAAATACCTGACCTTGGAACATCTCTATGATGCCATAATGCAACCAAGTTCTCCAACTCCCTCCCTACTGCAGCTGAGCTTCTTGTCTTTGGCAAATGGCATCTAAATTTTCTGGAACATTCAATGTTCACAGTTGCAAAGCGGACAGTAATTATGAAAACTAGGAGGGAATGGGCAGAGCAGGGATAATGAATCACACGTGTGTGTGTTATGTGGCACCACTCAACTGGGAGGCAACCCAAGCCTACTTGTTTCTGAAGACAACATCAAAAGGTCCTGCTTCTCTTGCATGAAGGTTGACATCATCCCAGTCAATGGAAGGATGTCCCCTGTTGAGAAGACAGCCTCTTGCTGTCAAGGCTTCCTCAGAATGAATGAGGGAAGCAGGAGAACCACACTGGGATGAGTGGGGGGTATGGACTGTCCACCAAGGACCAAGTAATCCTGGCCGGACTTTTTTGGATGGTCAAGGGTCAACCAAGCCAAGGAAACAGTGGAGTCAGGGCTTGGTTTTGGCTTTCTCTTCCTGACATGGATGACCTGTTGGCTCCCACAACTTTCCAATTGAGGACTTAAGCACCATTCTTGACTGTTGCTGATCCACTGAAAAGATAGGATGGTGTGTTTCTCAGGGCACACAAAAGTGGGGTGCAAATGAGGAGCTGGCGCTGAAAGGCTTTGAGCTGTGATAGCGAACCTTGCCACTCCAACTGTTCTTGAACTTCAATTTCCAGAAGCCCATGTCTCTGTAAACCCATTCATGTGGATTCACAGGGACTTGGGCTTCTGGGAATTGAAGTCCAAGAACACCTGGAGTGCCAAGGTTCACCACCACGGCTCTAGGCCTTTCAGCACCAGCTTCTCATTTGCTCTGTTGGGGTTATGGAAATGAGGAGGATAAGGATGATAAAAACCAATGACGACACCTTGGAAGGGAGATTCAGGATTCAGGATGTTGATGGAAATCTCTCTGACGGTCTGGAAAACAGAAGGTGGAGAAATGATGCGATGGCCGCCATAACAAGTGGCATGAGTGCATCTTCTGCAGTTCCAGGCGGTGGTACCTGAATTAGTGGACCCAAAGGCCAAGAAAAGAGATTCCAGCAAAGAAGGAAGAAACTCTTGCTGTATGAGATTGGACTGGTCCACTTTCTAAGACAACAGACTCTCTTTGGAGGTTTTGACTCAGAGAGGTTCTGTCTAGTTGTCAAGGGAGGCTTCAGGAGTAAATGGCTAAAAAACCCACCCACAGATGGACTTGGTTTCTCAGGTACATTGGCATGTGTGGAATGTCATTGCAGAGATAGCGACCAATGCACAGACTCCTCACTGAAATATCAACTCCAAGGTATCCAAGGTAAGAAATGACTCAGGGGTAAGAGGGAGGAACAGGGATGACTTGAGGTTTCTAGCCAAAGACTAGAACAGGGGTGCTCAAACTACAGCCCACAGGCTGGATCTGGCCCCCAATGCCAAGTCATCCGGCTCACGCCTCCCTCGTCGCTCCCGGAAGCGGAAGTAAAATGCGCCAATATGGGCATGTTTTAATTCTGTTTCCAAGAGTGATAAGGGCAGCATGGGCCGGATGAATTGGTGTCAGGGGCTGGATCCGGCCCATGGGACATAGTTTGGGCACTCCTGGTTTATACAGAGAAAATGGCAGCTTAAAATCTATCTTATCCTTTTGCAAAACAGATTGCAAGGTGCATTTTGCTTCCACTTCTGGTGGAAGGAATCCCATGACCAGTCCGCTGAACCTTGTGACTGAAAAATTTGGGCACCCCTGGCTTAGAAGATGCTCTCCAGGGAAGGAGAGACCCTTTGCATGTCAAAAAGAGGCCCATTTGCCCTTCGTTTCCACTGAGAAATGAGCCCCTGCCAAGAGAGGCTTCCCTTGGGTCCTCAACGGCTACCAAAAGAACAATTTCTGGGAGTTTCGGAAGCTCACTGTGGGCCCCTCGTGTGTGTGTCTCTATCGTGTTGGCAGGATGGCTGCCGACCTCTCTGGCCTTCTCCTCTCTGGAACGGTGCTGGCTGCTTGGCCGTGGTCCATGCGCTAATGCACTTTGGAGTTTCAGGATGTTTCCCGACCCTGCAATGGAACAGCTGGAGAGCAGAGAGGGCTCATTCCCAGGAGGAGGAGGAGGAGGAAGAGGAGGAGGAAAGTGGCAGGGCGCTAGTTAATGCAGCTGTTTGCTAGGCCACTGGCTGGCTAATATGGAGGCAGGCAGGAGAAGAAGCCAGTGAGGAAGGACCAGGAGGCTGTGATCAGAAGGAAGGATGGAAACGTGGAGGGGGTGGGATGGGGGCTTCCCTTGGGCAGGGAACAGTCAATGTCACCCTTGCTCAAAAGCCAATTGCGTCTGACATGAGGGTACAGTGCTCATCTCTGCTTACAGCCAAAGAGCCAGCCCTGTCTGCGTCTGCATGTGGACATGTGGCAGGCATGCTTAGACACCGGACCGCATAGAATGCTGTTTACCTTCCCACCAAAATGGTCCCTGATGATCTACTTGCAATTTCTTGCTTTCGAACAGCTAGTCTTTTTCCCATGTGCTCATGTTCAGGAGCACTCCCACCCTCTTTTGGGGTATGAAATTGGGCTATTTATATAGGGCAGTGATGGCAAAGCTTGGCACTCCAGCTGCTCTTGGATTTCAGTTCCCAGAAGCCCAAGTCCCTGTGAATCCACACACAGTAAACCCATTTGTGTGGATTCACAGGGACTTGGGCTTCTGGGAATTGAAGTCCAAGAACAGCTGGAGTGCCAAGGTTGGCCATTACAGATCTAGGGGCACCTTCAGCTTGTACAGGACAAGTGGGCAGAAGAGTGCAATAAGTGGAAATTCACTCTCCTGAACAATTTGTCCTTTCATCCTTGCGCCTTTTACACAAAGACAACCCATGTGCAAGAAGGAGAATCTTCTCATGGAAAGCCAGAGCGAGTAACCAAGTCAACCAGGCAACTTGGGTGGGTGGGATGTAACACTAGGCGACCAGCCGGAGCGAAGAGGATTTAACGACCCTGTAGTTTATTCCAGGAATCTTGATTTGGAAATAATGTGTGCATCATTTAAACGGGGACCGCCTGGTATTTGGATAGTTCTGCAGAGGGGAGGGGAGGACAGGGGTGAGGGGAGGGGAAGGGAGGGGAAGAAGAGACCCAAAGGCATGTGGTGGCAACAGCAGAAGTAGGTGCTGGGCAAAGAGAAAAGAAAAGGACATGAAGTGGAAGGGATGGAAGGAAGCCCTTGGCCAGGCTTTCTGCTCTTCTCTGGGAATTCTTTTGCCCAGACAGATGTTCCAGCTGCTGCCACAACTGGTCTCCCTGGGCTGCCCTTGCTGTCGTGTCCTTTGAACTGTGTCCTTCCCCTCTGATGCTTCTGTCATGGAAGTGAGGGTGGTTTTTCTCCCCAAACAGTGCGGCTTTTCCAAGGGGAGGCCGTCTGGCTGCAAAGGCCCCTCGAAAGTGCAACCTAGTCAGGAACCCCTGTGCGGGGGAAGCTCTGGGCCAGCAGCCTCCTTTGGTGGGTCTTGAAAAGTCTCCCCAAAGACCCCAGAGACTATTGGGGTGGGGTAGTAGGGGAGAGTTACGAGGCGAGAGGAGACCAAAAGTTTGGCTCCATCCTTTGGTCTTTCTTGTTCTCCTCTTTGCCTGAGGCAGCCTGATGGAAGGACACCTTTGCAGCTTAGGTGTGAGGTGGAAGCTGTTCTGACATCCATGCTTGGCTTTCTGGGGAGCAGGAGGAGGCGCCCTGCAACACACCAGCAACTGCCGCTCAAAGCTTTCAAGAAGTGGAGCCAAGAGACAGCTTCAAAGTGGAGCACTCAGAGTTACTTCACAGCTTGAGAGAGAGAGGGAGGGAAGGAAGAAAGGAAAGAAGGAAGGAAGGAGGGCAAAATGTTCATATCTCCCTCCTGGCAGGGAGCTGAGAAGAAAGTGATCCAAGGGGAAGCAGTTCTGCTACTGCAGGTTGATGACTCAAGACCCATTAGAACAGGAGCACTCAACCTTTTCAAGTCGGGGGCCATTGGGTCACACTCCCTCATACAGCTTCAGGGGCCAGATGGCCATTTTGCCCTTCCTCCACCCCATGGCACTTCCGTGTATGGTGGAGGCAGTGGGAGGCCACATGAAACGGTGCCACTGGCCACATCTGGCCCATGGGCCACCGGTTGAGAATCCCTGCATTAAGAGAGGAGGGCCTCAAAATGCTGGGAAGTGTTTATTCTCTCTGCCCCTCCAACCACTTCCGTGTGGCTTAGGACCGTGATGGCAAACCTTGTCACTCTAGCTGTTCTCGGGCTTTAATTCCCAGGAGCCTAAGTCTCTGTGAATCCACATGAATGAGTTTACTGCATGTACCCCTGGGGGTAGAACAGGGCTGGGGAGGGACAGGGAGGCACCCCAAACCAGGCAGAATCGACTGGAGGATTTCAGGTGAACTGGTGTCTTGAAACTGAGCCCTCCCTCTTTTCAATTTCTTTGCCTCTTTCCACTGATTCTTTAGCTCAGGGCTGCCCAAACTACGGCCTTGGGGCTGGATCCAGTTCCCCAAACACCAAGTCATCTGGCCTGTGCCACCCTTGCCACACCTGGAAGTGGAAGTAAAACGGACCCATATGTGAACACACCTGGCTAAAGACTGCACGGGTGTGTTTTACTTCCGCTTCCAGGAGTGGCAAAGGCGGCGTGGGCCAAATGAATTGGTGTTGGGGGCTTGATCTGGCCCCAGGCCATATGGATCATTTAAAACAGGCATGCCCAAACTACGGCCCATGGGCCAGATATGGCCCCCAAAGGCATTCCATCAGGCCCGTTACGCCCTTGTCAAACCAGGAAATAAATATGGACACTTCTATGCATGTTCGGAAATCGACCATTTTACTTCCTGGTTTGGTGCGGACGCTTCTGCGAAGTAAAACGGCTGCTTTTGCGCATGCGCGGAAGTGTCCGTGCCAAACCAGGAAGTAAAATGGCCATGCATCCGCAAACATGTCTTGTGGCTTGGCCTGCTCAGCTGTTCCAGGGCATAGTAAGGCCCCTGGCCCAAAACGTTTGACACCCCTGATTTAAAAGTAAACCAAATTGAAAGACACTGGAAGAGGTGGCGGTTCTCTCCTCATGGAAAATGGACTGCCATTTCTTCCAGCCAAGCCTTCGATGGTCCAGAGCTGCCTGCTCGTTGCAAGCAAAAGCGCCCCAGCCCAGTCTCCTTGTAAACATGGACATCCGCCTCTGCTTCTCTGGAGAAGCGATCAGGAAGGGAAGGACTCTGGAGCTGCCTTGAGATGTTCGCCAGGGCCCATTTGTGTCGGCTTCACAGTCATGCGAAGTCAGATGCCTGCATCTTCCCAGGAAGGGGGCAAAAAACAGACGCCCCGTCTCTGGCACGCTTTACAGCTCTGAAGACTGGGAAAGAACTTCAAAAGGGGATTCCTGTCCCACACCCCATGCGATTGATGGTTGCTCATCTCCTCGCCCTGACCTAGGCAATGAAGATGGTCTCTGCGTGTAAAGGCTGGCCTCCACCTGATCCTGAGCCGTGGCTACCCCTGTGCCTTGGGGTGGTGGTGGTGGTGTCGTGTCTTCCACCCCTGGGGAGGCTGTCTCAGAGCATCCGTCCAGGGACCTGCACATCTATTCGGCCAAGCTAAAGCCATCTTGACAAAATTTATGGTCCCACGGAGACAAATGACTGTGAAACGTGAGCCATGCAGATTCGGGGGGGGGGGGATGTGCCTGAGGAAGCAGGCAAGTCCCTACCCTAAAAACGAGCCCACCCTGATGTAACCCTGACAGCCACTTTTAAAGCTTCCTCTTATTGCCTGTCTAAGAGGGGCCGGCTTCCTTGGCTTGGAAAGAGGCCGCCCTGGCGAAGTCTCCGTAGGCTCCGCTGTGTTAAGACGTCCCAGCTGGTCAGACAGTTACACAGCAAGACTTAGCAGCCTTCAAGGCCAAAGGAGAGGCTAAACCTGAGGTGCCCAAACTTTTTGGGCTGTGGGCCGGTCACATGGTTCATGTGGCTCCTCCCACCGGAAGCGGAAGTAAAACACACCTTGCAATCTGTTTTGAAACAGGACGAAATAGGCTTCAAGCTGTCATTTTCTCTGCTTAAACCAAACTATGGCCTGTGGGCCGGATATGGCCCCTTATACCAATTCATCTGGCCCACACCACCCTCATCAGTCTCAGAAGTGGAAGTAAAATGTGCCCCTATGGGTGTTTGTGACTTCTGTTTCCAGGAGCAACGAGGGCGGCACAGGCGGGACGGATTGGTGTCAGGGGCTGTGCCACCCACGACTATAACTACGTACTTGTGCCAAAAACAATGCCGTGTTGAAGAAGCAAAGGTCTGCTCCTGCCCAACACGCCTGGCTCTGCAATTGCCCATTTGGGTGTGCGATGATGATGATGATGATGATGATGATTACTACTATTACTTTGGGAGGGAGGCAAAGGAAAGAGAGTCCCAAAGAAAGGACTTGAGAAGGAAAGAGTTAACCTCCTTCTCTCTCTCTCCTCTGCTGCTGATGGTCCACGAAGCTTGGGTTTTGGCTAAGGCCAAAGAGTTCTCATAAGCCGCCCGTGGCATCCTGTGGGGCTGCTGAGCCAGTGTTGTCCCCCCCCCCCCCCGGGTCCCAGGGAGAGCAAAGAGGGCAGTAAGGAAAAGAGGGGCTGAAACGTGGCGGCGGCAGAGATCTCTGTTCCAAGGAGAGCAGTTGGAGCCCCAATGTAATTGAAATGCAGACAGCAAGCGGTTCGGACCCCCAACCGGGCTGGTTGCAGAGCAGAACTGAGGCCTTTCTTTCAACTGGCCTTGTGGCCCACCTACGGTTCCTTTGCCAGAGGGGACAGACACACACTCACACACACACATTGACACCCCCCCCCCACCTCTCTCCTCACAACCTTTGTTTGGCTGCTAAGCAAGCTATTTGCAGCCAGACTTGAGGCTGATGGAGATTTCTTCAAAGGTTTCCCTTTGTTTTGGAGGAAACTCCAACGTTTCCAGCCCCAGAACTTCTCCTTCAGACCTTCTGGAAGGCTGCGCTGGAGAGCTTCCACGGTTCAATGGGGTGGACGTCTCTCTCCTTTCTTCTCCCCAGGGAGACTCGCTGTGATCCTTACAGTAGTTCTCTCACTTTCTCTCCCTGTCTCATTTCTCCAGCAACGCTATCCTTAGCACGTGGTGGCTTAGCAGTTAAGATGCTAAACTTGACCACTCGGAGGTTGACAGGCCAGCAGTCCAAGACCTGAGATCCTGTTGTCTGTCCCGGGTCCTGCCCCCTTAGCAGTTTGAGACCAAGAAATTGTAAGTGGTGAAACAGGTATCAGTTCTGCAGAAAAGGTAACAGCGTTCCATGTGCCTAGTCCAGTCATGTCTGCTGCATGACCACAGAAATTAGCAGATGCAGAGAGCACTGGCTGTACCTTATGTCTAGGTTTTTGTCTGTAAGCCAAGCTAGAGATCTTCTTGGCTGAAGGTCTGGGCCAAAGAGATACAGTAATACCCCGGATAACGCGAGTACCGTATAGCGCGAAAACCGCATAACGTTACAAGATTTTCAAAAAAATCTTGTATCGAATAACGCACTTTTTAACGTTATCCGGTACAAGCGTATGCGTGTGTGTGGGGGGAGTTGGATTGGGTAGACCATCTACCCAATCCACACACAGCCAGCGATGGATCGCTGCTACTGAACTAGGGTCGGGCGAAAGGCAGGCGGGTGCCTGCCTTTCCCCTGACCCTAGTTCAGTAGCAGCGATTGCTGGACGAAGCCTAGCGGCGCACAGGCTAGCTAGCCCGAGCACTGCTAGGCTTCGTCAACAGCCTTGTCTCGCCACCCTAAAAGAACCTTAGCGCTTGCTAAGGTTCGTTTCGGGTGATGAGACAAGGCACCCGATTGTGCGCTAAGAGTCCCATAGGTTTGGCAGAAGAGGCGCCCGCTTGGCGCCTCCTCGCGTGTAAGCGGGTGCCTCTTCTGCCAAACCTGCGGGACTCTTAGCGCTTGCCAGTGTGCCTTTAAATCTCGACCGCGCTCGAGTTCCTCCGTTGGGCACCTAGGGTTCTGGCTATGGGGGGGGCGAAGGGGAGGGAGTCCTTCTAGACACCCCCCACCCCAAAGCACTGCCAGGGGTGCGCGTGCGCGGGCGGAACCGGCTCCACCTGAGCGGGTCTCCTCACATTTCCTCAGACGCGGGGTTCCTCTTGCCAAACCTGCGGGACTCTTAGCCCTTGCCAGGGATCGGATTGTCCGAAATCCCCCCCCGGTTCAACCCGCCACTCAAGTCCTCATCGTACACTTTGCCTTGCCTCGGCGTGGTTTGTCCCTGATGTCAGGGCTTTTTTTAAGCGTTGTTTGATGTATACCCAGAAGCGTAGCGTGCCTTGGCGGGGCCCCGTATAAAAATTTGTTTGGGGGCCCTTAGGAAGGGTAAAGATTTCTCACAAAAGAAAAAAAATGAGTCAAGTTCAGGGTCTTAATCACTAAGCCACTGGCCCAAACGAGATCACTGGCCATCCACCCGCCCTTCCCAGCTCCGGAAAAAAAAAATACACTAAGTGCGGTTTGGCCGGTTCAAGACGCGTCCTTGCCCCTAAAAGTACCTCACAGCTGCCCCTTTTTAAGAGGAAAGCTTTTATCTGGCCTCAGAAAACAGGCCCAATGGAAAAGATTATCATTGGGCCGCCCATGCCGAGGAGAAACTGAACTGCTTCGGGAGTAATAATAATAATTTCATGTCAGAAATTATTCTGGGTTAAAAGGAATTTTTTCCCGTAAGAAACTCCGCTCAGGGGACACCCAAACGAGGCTCCTTCCATGTCCCGAAGCGCTGGGACCGAGACTGGCGCTCAAATCTGTCACGCAGTACCCAGGTCTCGAACGGCCTAACCTGCCAGCCTTCCAGCTAAGAAGGCTAGCTTCTTAACCACTGAGCCACCACAGCCTGGGACGGGGGAAGCGGGTTGGCAGGGGAGGTTGGAAGAGAAGGAGGAACCCGATGGGCTCTAACCGCCGCAGCGCGCGAGGCCTTCCCCGGCAAAGGCACGTGCTCGGCAGTTGGGAGCCCCGCCGTAGGCCTCCGCCTGCGCATGCGCGCGGGCAGTCACAAGGCCCTGGGCCCAAAAATGAAAGTGCCTCCCCGCCTGGGCTGGGCTCAGTTCCTGGAGTGTGTGGAGCCGGAATGGGGCGGTGCAGCCTTCTCGCGAGGAGAGGGTGTTGTGGGCTGCCTTGGCTGCTGCTGCTTCTGGAGGCGGCAGGGGTGGATCCGGCCACTGCCAGTGGTGGGGCTTCTTCAGCCTTGCTGCTAGTCGTTAATACTTGGGCCTTCAGGAAAGCGACACGAACAGATGCTGTTGAGGGTGGGTGGGTTCATGGGGCATAGCGGGTGGGTTTGAAGAGCGGGAGTGGAAGCCCACGCTCTCTTACGGACTTTCCCCGAGTTTTTGAAAACTGACACCGCCGCTTCTGTTGGGGGCCCCCGTGGCCCGGGGCACCCGTAGAATTGATACGGCAGATACGGCGGTAGCTACGCCCCTGGTTTTTTTGCTGGAGAAACTCCACTCGGGGGACGCCCAGATAAGGTTCCTTTCGGGTCCAACCCAAATCCGTTGTTGCAGCCCTCGGGTATCGAACCCAGACCTCCCAGTCTCCAAGCTCAGCGTCTTAACCCCTAAGCATCTTAATCACCCGGTTTGCTCTTCTCCATCGTCTTTGCAGAAGTCCAGATTTTGGGCAGTAGTTTATTAGACAACAAAACGCAATACAATCCAGAGGCAGGGATTTCGTCTCAGGATGTCGTTATTCTGGTGGTTTTATTCTGTGGTTTGTTGTTTTTGTATGTGCTCCATCCAGAGGGGGAAGATGTCCCAGAGGGGAGGAATCAAAATGAGATAGATAGATAGATAGATAGATAGATAGATAGATAGATAGATAGAATTACATTAAGTAGATAGATCTATGGAAGGAGCAGAGGATGGAGCTAAGAAAGATAGACAGATAGATAGAAAAAAGATACTGTAGACGAACTACATTAAGGAGAGAGAAAGATAAGATACAGCATAGCATTAAGTAAGATAGAGAGATAGAATTACATTAGACAGACAGACAGACACATATAGAATTACATTAAGCAGGTAGACAGACAGATAGAAATTAGATAGATAGACAGGCATAATTACATTAAGTGGACAGAGACAGACAGACAAACAGAAGGTGGGGGTCTGGTTTTTCCCAAGGTGTCCCTTCCCCAATTTCTCACTTTCCACCACACACCCCTCACATACACACAAACAGCCACCTTCACACTCGCAGGGGATTGGCCGGTTCTCCTGTGACCTCAAAATGGGCCCCCAAGCCAGGTATGGCCTCCTTCACCTGGCATTTGGACTGACTCTGCTGTTGCCTCCTGACCTGAGACAACTTGAGTGCTCTGGGCAAGAGAATTTGAGATTTTTTCCCCCTTTTGCTTCACCTGTTGGACTCAATCTGTTGCCGTTGGGCTCACCTGCTGGGCACAGAACTCACTTGTTGGGCTCACCTCTCGGCTTCATCCATTGGCATTGGGCTCACCTGTTGGGCATTGGACTCACCTCTTTGGCCCACCTGTTGGCTTCATCCATTGGTGTTGGGCTCAATCTGTTTGCACTGAGCTCACCTGTTGAGCTCACCTGTCGGCTTCACCAGTTGGCGGTGGGCTCATCTCTTGGGCTCACCAATTGGGAAGTGAACTCACCTCTTTGGCCCACCTGTCGGCTTCATTCGTTGGCGTTGGGCTCACCTGTTGAGCTCAATCTGTTGTCACTGACCTCACCTGTTGAGCTCACCTGTCAGCTTCACCAGTTGGTGGTGGGCTCACCTGTTGGGCTCACCTATTGGGACTTGAACTCACCTCTTTGGCCCACCTGTCGGCTTCATCTGTTGGCGTTGGGCTCACCTGTTGAGCTCAATCTGTTTGCACTGACCTCACCTGTTGGGCTCACCTTTTGGCTTTCTCAGTTGGTGGTGGGCTCACCTGTTGGGAATTGAACTCACCTCTTTGGCCCACCTGTCAGCTTCATCTGTTGGCGTTGGGCTCACCTGTTGAGCTCAATCTGTTTGCACTAACCTCACCTGTTGAGCTCACCTGTTGGCTTCACCAGTTGGCATTGGGCTCACCTGTTGAGCTCAATCTGTTTGCACTGACCTCACCTGTTGGGCTCGCCTTTTGGCTTTCTCAGTTGATAGTGGGCTCACCTATTGGGACTTGAACTCAGCTCTTTGGCCCACGTGTCAGCTTCATCCGTTGGCGTTGGGCTCACCTGTTGAGCTCAATCTGTTTGCACTGACCTCACCTGTTGGGCTCGCCTTTTGGCTTTCTCAGTTGATAGTGGGCTCACCTATTGGGACTTGAACTCAGCTCTTTGGCCCACCTGTCAGCTTCATCCGTTGGCGTTGGGCTCACCTGTTGAGCTCAATCTGTTTGCACTGACCTCACCTGTTGAGCTCACCTGTTGGCTTCACCAGTTGGCGTTGGGCTCACCTGTTGAGCTCAATCTGTTTGCACTGACCTCACCTGTTGGGCTCACCTTTTGGCTTTATCAGTTGGTGGTGGGCTCACCTGTTGGGAATTGAACTCACCTCTTTGGCCTACCTGTCAGCTTCATCTGTTGGTGTTGGGCTCACCTGTTGAGCTCAATCTGTTTGCACTGACCTCACCTGTTGAACTCACCTGTTGGCTTCACCAGTTGGCATTGGGCTCACCTGTTGAGCTCAATCTGTTTGCACTGACCTCACCTGTTGGGCTCGCCTTTTGGCTTTCTCAGTTGGTAGTGGGCTCACCTATTGGGACTTGAACTCAGCTCTTTGGCCCACCTGTCAGCTTCATCCGTTGGCGTTGGGCTCACCTGTTGAGCTCAATCTGTTTGCACTGACCTCACCTGTTGGGCTTGCCTTTTGGCTTTATCAGTTGGTGGTGGGCTCACCTATTGGGAATTGAACTCACCTCTTTGGCCCACCTGTCAGCTTCATCCATTGGCATTGGGCTCACCTGTTGAGCTCAATCTGTCTGCACTGACCTCACCTGTTGAGCTCACCTGTTGGCTTTATCAGTTGGTGGTGGGCTCACCTGTTTGGCCCAATCTGTTGGCGTTGGGCTCGTGTGTTGGGCACTGAACCCACCTGTTGAGCTCACCTGTTGGTGGTGGGCTCACCTGTTGGGAATTGAACCCACTTCTTTGGCCCACCTGTCGGCTTCATCCATTGGCGTTGGGCTCACCTGTTGGGCTCTCTCTGTTTGCACTGACCTCACTTGCTGGACATTGACCTCACCTGTTCAGCTCACCCACCGGCTTCACCAGCTGGTACTGGGTTCACCTGTTGGTCACCGAACTCACCTGTTGGGGCTCAACTGTTGGGGTCTCCCCCGGTTCAAATCATGGAAGGCCGGCCGATGATCCCCGCCCAGGACTGCCTCTCCAATGCGGATTACGGAAAGGCCTCCCACTTCCGGCTGGGTTGGGACTCTCGCCCGGAGGGCAACGTGGTGGTTGCTCCCTCCCAAATAGATTTCCCACCCATATGGGGGAACTTCCGTCGCCAGCCCATTCCGGCCTGCCAAGACTCGGACATCTTCGAGAACGACCTCCAGGCCTGCGTCCCACGCACAGAGACCAACATCTCCTACCCGGCCAAGCCGTTGCAACGCCACACCCCTTTCCGGCCCACCCCAGTCAAGGACATGATCCAGAGGGACCTCCGGCAGCCGCGGGCCGTCCCCGTGACGAGAGAGGACTACCGCTGGCCGGAGGACACGCCCCGCCTACCCAAAATCATCCCGGACAAATGGTACGGCGATGTCCAACTGGGCAACGACCCCACCCTCCATGCTTCAATCTACAAGGACGCCTACCAAGACCAGCAAGAGTTCCTGCCACCCATTAGAGCGCGCAACCTGAACTTCGGTAAGTGACCCCTTGGGCCCTCACTACGACTCCTACCCCTGGTAATAATACTCCCACGCTTCGGGGGCAGGACGGCCATTTTGTCCTTCCTCCATCCCATGGCACTTCTGGGTGTGGTGGAAGTGGTGTGGGAGCTACGTGAAATGGTGCCACGTGCCGCATCTGGCCCACAGGTTGAAAATCCCTGCACTAAATAAATAAATACTGCGACTGGTACTACTCCTACTATCCTTATCCTCCTCATTATTGGATGCAAATCAACCATTTGATCCACAGTCCGGACGTGGAATAATAAAATCGAGAGTTCAAGCCCTAACCAAGGACTGAAGAACATCTGAGTAGATACGGCTTTGAAGCAGAGATGAGCACTGAACCCTAGAGTCGGATATGGCTGGCCTTTGAGCAAGGGAAACCTTAGCGGAGTTGTCTATCTTCTGGAGAGTGAGGATGTTCAAGTCCAAAATTCCCTAACATCTAGGCCAGGGGGTCTCAACCTATGGCCTGCAGGCCGGATGCAGCCCACAACATCATTTCATGTGGCCCACCACCACCGCCACACCTGGAAGTGCCATGTGGTAGAGGAAGAGCAAAATGGCCGTCCGGCCCCCCCAAGCTGTCTGAGGGAGCATGTCCCAATGGCCCCTCCCTCTATCTATCTATCTATCTATCTATCTATCTATCTATCTATCTATCTATCTATCTATCTATCTATCTATCTATCTATCCCTTTCCATCTTTATCTATCTATCTATCTATCTATCTATCTATCTATCTATCTATCTATCTATCTATCTATCTGCTTATCTCAGTAATGTAATTCCATCTATCTATCTATCTATCTATCTATCTATCTATCTATCTATCTATCTATCTATCTATCTATCTATCTATCTATCTATCTATCTATCTACCTACCTACCTACCTACCTACCTACCTACCTACCTACCCACCTTATCTACAGCATGCAAAATATCTCTTTTTTAGAAGATTATTCCTTGCAGGAAGGTACTGCTTTTATTCCCCCCCCCCCCAACCCTGTTTGTTCTCCTCTCAATTCTCAATTAAATCCAAGTTCTCTGAAATGGGTGTTGGGGGAAAAGTTTCTTTCCTTGAGGACCTTTTTCTCTTCTTCCTTGGCAGGACCGGATAAGGTCCTGGTCGGGGACCGTCGCCAACGCCTGAAGACAACTCACCAGGCGGAATTTAAGGGGAATCATCCCACCAACTGCCGCCCCCCGCCCCGGCCTTTCAAGGAGGTAAAAGCCCCAACTAGCCTTTCTGAACCTGCCCTTCAAAAAAAAAAAAAACCCCTCCGTATATTATCCTGCTTTGCTTAATTACATTTTGCACAACTTCTCTGGACAGTTTGTAAAATCTCCACTGGCAGCCCAAGAGCCAGCGCTGTCTGAGGCTGCAGCTGTTTCCTTGGCCACGTGGCAGGCATGACTAGACACCAACGGTCGTGGAATGCTGTGACTTTCCCCACCGAAGCAGTCCCTGCTTTATCTGCTTGCCAATTCCTTGCCTTTTCAAACTGCTAGGTTGGCAGGAACTCATGGAACGCTGTTACCTTCCCCACCGAAGCAGTCCCTGTTTGTTGGCTTGCAAATTCCTTGCAATTTAGAACTGGCTATGTTGGTAGGAGTTGTTATATTTGGGCATATCAGAAAATCAAACAAAATAGAAAACACGGTGTTTTATTTTGTTTATTTTGTTTTCTGATATGCCTGAACCACAGACGAGCACGGCTGCTATTCCAAAAACATCAGTTATATTTAAGCTGGACTTAAAGCACAAATCTTTGCCTCCTGTGATGTCATAGGGAAACCAGCAGCATGACATCACAGGGTCCTCCCTATGACATCATAACAGCCCCCCCCCCATCGTTCCCAATTTGGGAAATGGGTTCTCTTTTGCAGAGAATTACCTGACAAAATTTGTAGCCTCAATATTGGCTGAAGGGGTTTTAGGAAGGAAAGATTTATCTCTCCACTGGAAGGCCAGCAGTGCTCCTCGGGTCTAGGGACTCCGAAACCCATCACGGGGTCCCCCTGTGTTGAAGGAAACAATACTGCCAAACCCATGACTCTACCCTACACACTCTCTCTCATTACAGTCTGAATCATCAATTGAAATGGGGAACCAATGGCGCCATGAACCGAAAAGTGAGCAAAAGTGGGCGTACACGCCAAAACCCCCGGTGGGCCCGCGGTAAGTTACGGCACAGGGTTTTTCATGGGGAATGGCCAGGACATTGTAAGATGTTGTCATCTAGTGGTATCCCCGCTTTTCTGCAGTCCAATTAGGGATTCCTTCCCTAGTCCTCTCATTAACACAAAAATAAAAATAAAAAATAAATCACACTAGAAACATTTAAAGTAGAAGGAAAAGGGGTGTCTTTACTTACAGTGACTGTTTCAATCAACAACAGCAACACAGAAAAACCAAGGAGATAAGATCAGCCTCAGTCTTTACCAGCAGTTTGTATGACATACACAAAAATCACACTGGAAAAATGTAAAGTGGGAGGGAAAGGGGTATCTTTACTTACAGTGACTATTTCGACCAACAACAGCAGCACTGAGAAAACAAGAAGAACTCAATCTAAGTCAGGTTTTCTCAACCTTTTAAAGCCGGGGGTCGGGTCATGCTCCTTCAGACAGTTTCAGTCATTTTGCCCTTCCTCCACCACATGGCACGTCCGGGTGTGGTGGAGGCAGTGGGGGGGGGGGGAGTTCACATGAAATGGTGCCATGGGCCTCATCTGGCCCACAGACCGCAGGTTAAGAATCCCTGATCTAAGGCTTGACCAGAAGTTTGTATGACAGACACAAAAATCACACTAGAAACATTTAAAGTAGAAGGAAAAGGGGTATCTTTACTTACAGTGACTGTTTCAACCAAGAACAGCAGCACAGGGTGGGGGAAATCACAGTAGAAACATTTAAAGTACAGCGGGTGGCCCATTCAACCCTTTTTCCTACTATGCTTCCAGTGAATTGGGTCCAGAATTATAGAATTAGTGGATGTAGGAGCCCTGGTGGAATCATCATCATCATCATCATCATCGATTTCTATACCGCCCTACTCAGTAAAACCAACTCAGGGTGGTTCACAACACATATAAAATTACAAATTCATAACACAACATACAGTACTGTATAAACATCATAAATCATCAGTACCAATACCACAAAACATCAAAATGTCACAATATAATTACAGTATCAAAAAAATTCAATAAGTATCAATATCAAGTAACAATAAAAAAAGTTTCCATATCTTAGTCAAGTTTACAAAAAGAATTACAAAAAAACAGAAAACTAAGCAAAAACAAAAATCACAATTGCTAATTCCACAACAAGTGACCCAGAAAGTCTGAGAGGAGACAGCTGATAGTGGTAGCGGCGACAGCCAGGCAGCCTTTTAACTGCTGAACTGTAACCTGTTCTCGGCCTCAGGAGTCTGTTGGGGACGGGTCTTGTAGGAATGGGGATTGCTAATTGCTAGAGCATGGATTCTCAACCTGCAGCCCATTGGCCGGATGTGGCCTACATAACCATTTCACGTGTCCCCCTACCCCACTGCTTCCACCAACCAGGAAGTGCCATGGGGTGGAGGAAGGGCAAAATGGCCGTCCGGCCCGCGAAGCTGTCTAGGGAGCGTGTCCCGGCCTCCGGCTTTAAAAGGTTGAGAACTCCTGTGCTACAGTTATGGAGATGGGAGGGGGTCCCTAAAGGCCACCTAGGCCACCCCATGACAGATGCAGGAGACCCACGGGTGGGTGTGAAAAGAGATAAACTGATGCCATCCGGGCTGGGCTTTACGGCACCTTTCTTCTCATGGGCAGCTATGACTGCGCTGAGGCCGCTCGCAGGAGACAAATGACAACCATGAAACTGGGGGACGGGAAAATGCGGTTGACCCCAACCACGGCCAGCCACTACCAGCGGAATAAAACTGGTAGGTCAAAAGGAGAAAGAGCTCTGATCTAGCCCAGGGGTCAAGGAAGGCCCCCCAATATGTATCTGTCTGTCTGTCTTTGTGTAAACAGATCTATCTATTCATGCATTCTATCTATCTCTACGAAATTCTATCCATTCATGCATTCTCTCTTTCTTTTCATGCATCTTCTATCTATCTATCTATCTATCTATCTATCTATCTATCTATCTATCTATCTATCTATCTATCTATCTATCTATCTATCTATTCATGCATTCTATCTCTACTTAATGTAATTCTATCTATTCATGCATTCTCTTTCTATTCTCTATCTATCTATTTAGCAGGAATCCCAATCAAAGGAGATCTGACTAAGGGTGGATTTCCAACTTTCTCTTGAAAAGGAAATTTAATTTAATTTAATTTAATTTAAATGAGTTGCTCGGATGAAATTCCCCTCCGAGTTCTCATCCAATCTCCGGCCCTTTGAACTGGGGGTCCCCTTGATTCGGAGGTGGCCTTTTCTCTGACCTTCTCTCCCCCCCTTTTCCCCCCTGGCTTCCTTTTCAGAACCTCACCAGGTCTGCAAGGGACACATGTTCGATTCACCCACCCCAGAGTGGGATCTGGACCCCAGCAAAGAGAAATATATCACCACCTACCGCTTCTTCCACCGGAAGGTCTGGAAACCTTACCCGCCCACCACCCCATGGCTTGCCACGAGCAACGCCCCACGGCCCAAGGAGTGGGAGGAGGAGGAGGATGGGGGCGATGATGACCACCACCCTCCATGTGGGGCCCCGTCGCCCCAAAGTTCAGGGTTCATAAGTCCCTGCGTTTAGCCATGGTTGGCGAGATATCAAATCTGGCCCCCATTGACCGAAGGAGGGCTGCCAGTCAGAGTCTAGATCAGGGGTTCCCTAACCTTTTCAAGCTGGGGGCCAGCTCAGGCTCTCTCAGCCAGCCTCGTGGGCCAGATGGTCATTTTGCCTTGCCTACATGAAGGAGGTGGCCATTTTGTCCTAACAGCTTCAAAAGGGTGTGTGTGGCCAATTTGTTTCTCAAATGCCCTTGGAGGAGGGGGGGACATGAAATGGCACTGTGAGCCAGATCTGGCCCATGGCCCTTAAGTTGAGAACCCCTTGTCTAGAAGTACTTGACCCAAGACACAGAACGCCTTGACCCAAGACACAGCAGCTGATGAAGGTCCTACCGGAAGCCCACGTGGGTTACAGCATCATCCCACATCTCTACACACACACACACACAAATCATCATCATCTATGATGTCTAGAGCAAACATTAAGCTGCCCAAGTGAAAGTACTTCTTGGGCTTAGACAGACAGACACTGCAGTGGCTGTAAATTTGCAAGTAGATAAACAGGTACCTCTTGAGCAGGAAAGGTAACCGTATTCTGTGTGCCCCTACCAACACAGCAGATGAAAAGCAAGACATTTGCAAGTAGATACGCAGTTATCTCTTAAGTGGGGAAAGTAACAGCATTCTGTGCCCTTCTGCCAACCTAGCCGTTCGGAACTACAAGAAATTTGAAAGTTGATAAACAGGTACCTCTTTGATATTCGGCAGAAAAGATAACAGCCTTTCCATGACTGCCTGCCAATCTACCCATTTTTAATTGTGTTTTTAATTGTGTTTTTAATTGGGTTTTTTTACTAGTTTAAAGATTTTTACAGTTCCCTAGTGGGATTTATGTTGCTCATGATGTAACTGTTGTATGCCGCCCAGAGTCGCTTGCCGAGGGGGCAGCAATACAAATGTGATTAATAAATACATGAGTAAACAAATAAAATTTGAAATTGCAAGCAATTAGCAAGTACCGGTAGATAAAACAGCCGCCTCTCAGGCAGGAAAGGTAATGGTGTTCCATGTCCAGTCATGCCTGCCAGGTGACCACGGAAACGTCTGTAGGCTCGGACAAGCGCTAGCTCGTGGGCTGCAAACAGAGACACGCCACCGGATCCTTAGATGGATTAGAGGTCTTTGATCTTTAGGAGGGAGGGGAAGTTTTGGGGTGTCGTCTATCCCCCCGCCCCCGGAGCCCAGAAAGATGTCCACTTATGGCCTCTGCCCACCTTTGATTTGGTTTTTTTCTGTTCCTCCTGCCCAGCCCACTGCGGAAGAAAGCATCCGTCAGGCCCCCAGCGACCCCCAGAAAGGGCTGCCTTTACATATCACGACCCCAGGGCAACCCATGAATTGCCAGACGGGCCACCAGTTGGAATTCCAGCCTCCGCCCGCCGGAACCAGGAAGGCCAAACCCGTCCAACACAGCACCTGGAAGAGCCACATTGCCTTTGAAACCCCAGGTCAAGAAACCTTGGGGGGGGGGACAACTCGGCATTTTGGGGGGTCCAGTCTCAGGGACTCAACAGTGGCTTCGTGGTGAAGGTGCTGAGCGTGGCGACCAGAAGGTCACCAGGTTAAGACTTGAGTGCTCCAAGATGGAGTGAGTGTCCCATCGTCTGTCCCGGCTCCTACTTGAAATTGCAATAAATTTGCAAGCAGATAAAGAGGTACCGCTTCGATGGGAAAGGTAGCACCGTTCCCTGCACCCCTGCCAAAATAGCAGTTTGAAAGTGTGCGAAATCTGCAAATAGATAAAGAGGTACTGCTTCAGTTGGGAAAGGTGGCAGGGTTCCGTAACCTGCCGACCTAGCAGTTTGGAAGTGGGAGAAATCTGCAAGTAGAGAAAGAGGCACCTCTTCGGCAGGAAAGGTGACAGGGTTCCATGCACCCTTGGCAAACTAGCAGTTCAAAGGTGCGAGAAATTTGCAAGTAGATGAAGAGGTACCTCTTCGATGGGAAAGGTTACAGTGTTCCATGAGGTCTTGCCAACCCTAGCAGTTTGCCGGTTCATCTTTCTCACACTTTGGCACTCCTGCCAAACTAGCAGTTTGGAAGAGTGCAAAATATGCAAGTACATAAAGAGGTACCGCTTCGGCGGGAAAGGTAACAGCGTTCTCTGCGCCAATCGTGCCTGCCACGTGGTCACAGAAAGGTTTGCAGACTCGGACAGTGCTGGCTCTTGGGCTGATCTTTAATTTTTGTTCTTAATCCATGCAGCCAGGACCCCAGCCACCACCGGCACCACCGCCACCCACGACATGCTCCAGGTTCATCAGCTACCAAGCGACAACCAACTGCCGGAGGAAGACCAGGCCAAGGTAGAGACAGGAGGGAGGGAAGGAGGGACTCCCATAGCCAGAGGAGGAGGAGGAGGAGGAGGAGGAGAGGTTTGGGTAGCAACCCTTGGCCTCTCCCCTTGGGTCACGGCTTGCCCCACTGACCACCCCTATCCATACAGTCTTTCTATCTAACTATCTATCTATCTATTCATGCATTCCATTCATCTACTCTTTCTATCTACCTATTTATCTATCCATTCTATCTATCTATCTATCTATCCATGCATTCCATTCATCTACTCTTTCTATCTACCTATTTATCTATCCATTCTATCTATCTATCTATCTATTCATGCATTCCATTTATCCATCTATCCATCCATCTATCTATCTATCTATTCATGCATTCCATTCATCCATCTATCCATCCATCTATCTATCTATCTATTCAAGTATTCCATTCCATCCATCCATCCATCTATTCATCCCATCTGTGCCTATCTACCTATCTGGGTTTGTGGTGGCTCAGTGGTTAAGAAGCTCACCTTGTGAGCTGGAAGGCTGGCAAGGAGGCAGCTCTTGGGGACATGAAAAGAACCTCACTTGGAGCGTCCCCTGAGTAGGGTTTCTTCCGCAAAAAAAAAAAAAAATCCTTTCAACCCAGAATAATTTATGACACAATATTATTATTATTATTACAGTGTGTATATATATATATATATATATATATATATATATATATACACACACACCTACCCGGGAGTTCTCAACCTTTTAAAGCCAGGGGCCGGGCCATGCTCCCTCAGACAGCGTTGGGGGCCGGATGACCATTTTGCCCTTCCTCCTCCACATGGCACTTCCTGGTGTTGCGGTCACATGAAATGGTGGCCTTTGCCACATCTGGCCCACAGGCCACAGGTTGAGAATCCCTGATCTACTCTGTGCCTATCTACCTCCCTCTCTATCCTTCCATCCATTTACTTAGCTACCTACCGTATCATCAAACTCACGCATCATTGCTTCATTCCTTCCATCCATCATCCGCTCCTTCCTTCCTTAGCTCCACCCACCCACTTCTCTCTTCTCTCTTTCCAGATCAAATCTTGCCACATCACCCAGGCGTGGGACGGCCAGCGCTGGTTCAGCACCGAACACAAGGACAAATTTACAGACAAATACAGCGGGCCGGTTGCCCTGAAAAAGATGGACCTCCAGAAAAGCAACGTCCCGCTGGGGACCATGAAATATTACCACCGGGAGCTGAGGGCCCGTCCTGTCCCACGGAAGACTTAAAGCTCACGAAGCCCCCTGAGAAGCCCCCACTAGACCTTTCAGCCCCAGAAGAAGACAACCCACATCCTGGGGGAAGCGTCCGAAGAAGATCTCCCAAGAGAACCACGGACAGCCATTTCCTTTATGCATTAGGGTGCCGTGATGGCCAACCTTGCCACTCCAGGGGTTCTCGGACTACAATTCCCTGAAGCCCCAAGTCAGCACTCCTGCTCACCAGGGGCTTCTGGGAATTGAAGTCCAAGACCGCCTGGAGTGCCAAAGTTCACCATCATTGCATTATGGTCTTCTCCTATATATATACACAATCTATCTATCTATCTATCTATCTATCTATCTATCTATCTATCTATATTCAGTATAGAGGATACTTCCTATACAGATAGACATCTCTGCCTCCACCTAGTGGCCTAGTTTGATACTGCGAGAGACCTAAACGACCATTCTTAGTTTTGCAAATACCACCCATGCTTCTGCCTCCTGAACCATCTAGACAAAGATTTCCCAGGGCGTGTAACGTTGCTACTGGCGTAACGAGGAAGGCAGTTGTTACTCTAAAAAAGTTTCTTTGACGAGCTAACAAGTATACTTGGACTTAGCGACTCCAGAGAGGCCAACTCTTCTCGAGCAAGATTTTGTGGCCTTAAAAAGAAACATTTGGCCTTAAAAAATAAATATTAATTGTTGATTTATTCATTAGATTTCTATATTGCCCATTTGTGATATTTTCTCATGGTTTTTTTTTTAAAGATATGGTACTTAAAACAGGAAACAGGAGTAGCAACCGACGACGAAAACAGGAAATATATGCGTATAATAATAAAGAAACAAAATGTTTCTAGGCAGACCTTTTGAGGCTCTTGATGCCATTTGAAAATTACATTACAGTAATACCTCGGATAACGCGAGTACCTTATAGCGCGGAAACCGCATAACGTTACAAGATTTTCGAAAAAATCTTGTATCGAATAATGCGATTTTTAACATTATCCGGTGCAAGTGTATGCGTGGGGGGAGTTGGATTGGGTAGACCATCTACCCAATCCACCCCCCCACCCCCCAGCGATGGATCGCTGCTCCTGAACTAGGGTTGGGCGAAAGGCAGGCGGGTGCCTGCCTTTCCCCTGACCCTAGTTCAGTAGCAGCGATTGCTGGATGAAGCCTAGCGGAGCACGGGTTAGCTAGCCCGAGCTCTGCTAGGCTTCGTCAACAGCCTTGTCTCGCCACCCTAAAAGAACCTTAGCACTTGCTAAGGTTCATTTCGGGTGATGAGACAGGGCACCCGCTTGTGCGCTAAGAGTCCCGTAGGTTTGGCAGAAGAGGCGCCCGCTCGGCGCCTCCTCGCGTGTAAGCGGGCGCCTCTTCTGCCAAGCCTGTGGGACTCTTAGTGCTTGCCAGGGATCGTACTGTCCGAAATCCAGAAGCGTAGCGTGCCTTGGCGGGGCCCCGTATAAAAATTTGTTTGGGGGCACTTAGGAAGGGTAAAGATTTCTCACAAAAGAAAAAAAAATGTGTCAAGTTCAGCATCTTAATCACTAAGCCACTGGCCCAAACGAGATCACTGGCCATCCACCCGCCCTTCCCAGCTCCGGAAAAAAAAATACACCAAGTGCGGTTTGGCCGGTTCAAGACGCGTCCTTTTTTTTTTACCTCTTGCCCCTAAAAGTACCTCACACTCTCTTATGGACTTTCCCTGAGTTTTTGAAAACTGACACCACCGCTTCTAATTGATACGGCAGATATGGTGGTAGCTACGCCCCTGTGTATACCCCGGACAACGTTAAAAACCGGATAACGTCATGACTTGTGGAACCAAGTCATAACGTTATCCGGGGTAATAGTGTACAAACAAATAAATATCCCCTTGAGGGCTCATTTCTTTCCCGAAACCACAGGACCCACCAGGGGTGGTGGTGGTAGTGGTGGTGGTGGTGGTAGAGCAAGCGGCAAAGAGCACACTTTCCTTTGAGAATGCTTCTATTTAAAAATAGATTTATTCAATGTTTCTGAGCATTTGAAAGAACACTCGAATAGCCTCACAGATTTGGGACATGGACACCAATTTATTTCCAACTCCTGGCCACTGCTCTTGAATGCAACCGTCCAGCTTATCCTGCTGGACCTTCCAGAGGCAACCACAGGTCAGCCACGGCGCAGTGGTCAGCTGTCCATTCCTGAGCAGCTGACGCAACCCCAGGCAGATGTTTCCTCCATGTGGACAGAGCTGTGGTCTGGATTTTCTGCCACGAAAAATGATCCAAGCATCTCTTGAGCAGCTCATCTTTCTCTAAATGGAGAGGAGGAGAAAGTGGTGGGTTGAAGAGCTGCTATTGTTTCCAGATGGGAATGGCTTTCCCCCTTGCAGCGGAGGCAGCCTTTGATTGTGTGTGTGCGCGTGTGTGCGTGTGTGTGTCTGTTGTATCACATTCCTAAGCAACAAAGTGCCTCTGGGATGTGCCTGGAATATTCTTCTTCCTCAATGCCGGAGGTGGCGGCAAGTTAGGGTGATAAAGCAGCGAAGGAAGGGCATTTCCACATCAAGCTCAAAGGAGAAACTGTCACCGGCAAAGACAGCTCAGTATGATCAAGTGTACATGTGTATGTGTGTGCATGTCTTAGATGGTAGAAGGGGGTGGAGATGTCGGGTGTTTAAAAGCTTGCATTTATCAGACTAATCCCCTCCCTTAAAAAAAATCCAGTATTTTTTAAAAGGTGATTCTCTGGCATGCCTCTCTTTCTCCTGCTGCTGTCAATGCGCAGGAACGAAAGGCTCCAGTTCCACCCCAAGCCTGCCTCCACTGTCCATAGCACATCGCCCTTGAACTTTGAAAGAAGAATGACAAACAGGAAAGATCCCACTGGCATGGATTTGTTTAAGCTGGATTCCAGCTTGCCATGAAGTGACCCATACAATGTGATCCCAGAGGGCATCTCATGTGGCACATATGAAATGAGACATGCAGGATTTAACACCACGGCTGCAATGGACTGCCACAGCCTTGAGGATATTATCAAGGTACGCCTTCTCAGCCAGTCCACTTGGCTTGGCCTCTTCCACCTCCATGACTGTTGGGAACCAGAGTTCTTCCTCCGCTCATTTTGCTCTTGGTCCCCATAGGATGCTTTCCAGTGGCACTTCCTCCATTGAGAGGACCACCACCCCACCGAAAGGGGCTCCTCTGCCCATAGCCATTGGCCCCTTTGGGGAGTCAGGTTATTTACCGCTGCCCAACACTCGGCGTTGAGTCACTGGCTGTATGGTCTATTCCATTACTGTAGTGGGATGCCCAGTTGTGCACATGTGCACACTCACGCACATACTCACACACAATATAAGTCTTTCAAAATGTGGTTGCAAGGCCAGCTAGGCATGAAAAGAACCTGGTGACAAGAGGGTTGCCCACAGGGAAACGACATGGCAAATGTTGACTCTGAAGTGGATGCAACGTCTTCTCCAGCGATGGGATTCTTGTGACCCTTTTTAGGATGAGTAACTTAAGGGGGGGGGGGAAAGAATAAGGGGACTCTTCATTTCAAGAACAAACCTTTCTTGTTCAAGAAGCAGTCTTTGGAAGAGTTTAGTAGTTTTGCCTTTGTACATAAGGACAAGAAATGGCAACGTTCTTCCTGATGACAAAGATGGGAAAAATAAATAAATATTTATTTATTTGTTTGCTTTCAGTAGAGTTCTTCCAAAGACAAGAATAATGTTTCATTCAAAAATACTTGTTTTGGTACAAATAAGCCTGTTTTGCACGACATTGTGCAATTCACCAATTTTGTGCAAAATTCTGAATTGTGCAAAATGGTCCAAATTTGAATGCCTACTATGATGGAAGCCAAGTGCAGATGGAGTTCAATTCACAGAACAGGGTGGACACGATAAAACTTTCCATGGCTGCTCATGCAAGCATGATTTAAGGAGATGTGTTGAGAATGTCCCCAAATTGCTTTGGCAAAGTATGCACCCTTTTCAAAAGGGAGGGGCTGGACCAGATGGTTTGTTTCCACCTGCATCAGGGGTTGGGGTTTGAAGGTAAAATCAATTAATGAAAATCCTTGATCTTGACTCCCTTTGAAGTTAATGGCAAAACTGCCTCTACTTTCCAGGGGACCTTCCAGCCTTTGAAGATAAAGGACTCTCGCTGAATGCTGAGGCTCCTTATGATGCCTCCACTGGTGCGGTGTCTCTCCTGCTTCCCTCTCAGATTGGAGGTGGGTCCTGATCCACTCTCAGCCCCACAGGTGTTGCTTTTCTTTCCACAATGTTCACCCAGAAGCCTCTCTCATCTCTTCCAGCAAAATTGACACCTTCTGGTGGTTGTCTGTCCGTCCAGCCGTCCATCCTTCCTTCTCCTCCATCCCTTCTTCCTGCTCCCCTGATTTTTATGGATCTGCTTTCCACTTGATGCCCCAACACAAGGCGGCGGGGGGGGGGGGGGAGAGATTTGTAGGAGATGTTGGGAAAGAACCAAACAAAGTTCTCCATTGTATGCAGTTGACCAGATCCAACCACTTCAGCTTTCCAACCAAGATTTAGTTGCTTTTGCTAGAGTTGCCTGTCATGCAATTCTCATGAGGTGGAAATTCACATCAATCCACAAGCATGACTGAATATACAGGACTGGATTCGGAGCCAGGCTTTTAAGAGCTAAGTGGCTCAAAACCTGCTTATGCCTTGGCTTGGACAGAGAAACTTGAGTTTCACTTTCTCTTGGATTCCTTTCTTGTGGCCTCAAATTCTTCCCAAGTGGAACCCTGTATAACGAATGCATCGTACAACGAAAAAGATCATACAATGAAGAAAATTTGGAAAAACAACAACACCCCAACCATTGTGCCCCACATAACAAAAAGATTTTGTTATATGATGAAATGCATCTCTTTGGGAAAAACCGTATAATGAAAATCTCTATGGGAAAAATCATACAACAAAATTTTTGTTGTTGTACAATTTCCCCCCCATAGGGATGTTTGTTGTATGATTTTTCTCATAGGGATTTTCATTGTACGATGCATGCATCATAGAATGAATAAATCATATAGCAAAGTGCCTTGCAGAATGAACTATTTTCATTATATGGGGTTCTACTGCATTTGTTTTGTAAGGAAGTGCATATGTTTTGGAAGGCTCTTATGCAAACGGGAGTCAATTAAATTCTCACTCATGTGCCCTTGACTGCAGTTTCTGAACAGTCTTCTGGGGCAGCCACCGACAGAAGGCTCAATATGGGGAGCCTGCCTCATTGAATGGTTTTGAGGTTTAGGAGCAACAGGAACGAATTGAAAATGTGCAGAGCTATAAGCAAAGCTTCTTCCCCAGGGATCTTCCGACATGGATTGGTCTTTCTTTCCAGGACAGTGAGAGGGCAGGCAGATGTCCAGCAGGAAAAGACCAGGGCAAGATTCTTGTTCAAAGAGAGCAGTTGGCGACACTTCCATTTGGTGAATGGGTTCTTTGCCGCCACATCAGAGTGAGTCGCTTGGCTCTAAAGCATGAAAGAAGCGGAGGAATTCACCACAGTATGGATAATGTGGGCCCAGGGAGGGCTGCGAGTTAACTACCCTTGGCAGAAAGCTGAGACTGTGGAGGAGGCATTTATCGAGAGCTGGGGATTTCTTAAAAGCTTATGGGGTTCTTAGGAATGACTGAAAAGAGGCCCCAGGTCTTATCAGTCTTAAGGAGACGGTTTTAGGCCCAGGAGATGAGGAGTAGATTATGAGAACCATATTGGTTGTGGCTGAACAGCTACTGTGTGCATCAGATTCAGAGACCCCTCATATTCCTGCCCCCAAACCTCTATCAATATGTTTCTAATAATCAAAACAGCATTTCATTAGCATAAATAACTGTCTTGTCCCATTTGGGAGGAAGCCTCGGCAGCCTCATAACGGGGCTGAGCAGAACTCCTAATTGCTTGATCAAGAATGGGGTGGGGTGGGATGCAGCTGTGGTTGCTGGGGCAGGGGTGGGGGGTGCTTTATCGTCTGCATTTTTGATCATATTGTATGCTATTGTCTCCATTGACTGTATTGCTTACTATTGCCTGTTTTTGTATGCTGATATATTTTTTATTGTATCATTGAAGGCTTTTGTGATGAATGCAAGTTGCCCTGAGTATCACGATAGATTGGGCGACAGACACATATAAGAAATGAAAAGAAGAAACCTTCCTTCAGTTTAAATGGGGCAGTGGCATAGGGTGGGGGTCAGAGGGGCGGCCTGCCCCGGGCGGCACTTTTTGGGCTATGGGTGTTCTTGGACTACAATTCCCAGAAGCCCTAGCAGGAGCCGGCACCGGCATCCACCAGGGGACTGCAAATTTGGCTTAAGCCCTGGGTGGCTGAAATCCACATGACGCTACTGAAATGGGGTAAAATGAGAGAGTCAGGTTGACATATTTCTGCTTCTTGACTGTTGGACCTTAGTCAAGGATTCTCTCACTGGCAATTAGCAGCACGCACCATATCCAGTTTGCAAAAAGAGCAAGTTGGGGGCTGGAAAAGGTGGCCATCAACTGGTGTGCCGATTGCATGGCTGTAGGTAAGAGCCAATTTCCACAACGTTGGCCTCATTTACATAATTTACACCTGAGTAGGGTGAGATACATGGTGCTGAACCAGCCCCACTGGCCCTTCCTCTTTTCTCCTGCCACATCACACTCTTGGCTTGCGCTTAATTTGTGGTGCCCCAAGACCCACATCATATAGGAATAGGACCATCACCAAGCTAGCTTCCACCCACCTTAGATTTAAGCACCAGGTTCCTCTGGCCGAAATGTAGAGCTGTACAGCTCGTCCTTGTTGACGTTCATGTTGTATTTGTCCAGGTCTCTAATTTATCCAAGTCATCTTGAATCCTGATTCTGTCACCTAGGATAATATTCCTCCCAGTCTGGGGCCTTCTGCCTCTTTGATGAATATCTCCCCTTCCACACCTCCACCCAGGTAGTTATGGAAGAGCTTTTAGGACCAGGTGAGAACCTTGGTTGACATCACTCTCCAGGAAGAGGAATCTTGAAGACTGAAATGTTGAGGGAAACACTCCACATTCTTTTCCACAAAGCAAGTAGGCAATGCTGGTTCTGAAGACGGAGCCAAGGAGGGGTATTTTTTCCCCTCGAATTGAGGTGTGTCAGGTGCTTCAAGCCTCTTTTGTGGAGTAGATGGTCCTGGCAGATCCATGTTACTACAGCTGTGGTAGTGTGTGTATGAGAAGACAGAGCGAGAAAGAGACTGACGGGAAGAGTATGGCTTACCTGCCTCCAGGTGCCCACCTTCTAAGCTTTCATCTCCTCCTCAAATGGTCTGTAGTCTTTTTAGTTCTCAAGAGGGCTTCAGAGATAACAGAACTCTGAATGCAGAGCAAACAGTGGGTCAATTTAGTTCCTTCTGAGCCAGCCACTATTGATCCAGCCAAACCCCCGCCTCCATCCCCTCTTCCTATTCTAATCCTGAAATCCGGATTTTAATGGGCTCTAAGCCACCTGTGAGGGAAGAGATCAGCAGCTCCTGTAAAGCAGAGGGCCTGGAGTTCTTAGAATTTATAGCAAATATCTCCTTCCTGCATTGGCCTGGAAATGCAGGCTGGGCACCCATCTCTCTGGACACCACCATGTCCTGGGGGGTAAACCCTACTGTGCTCATGAGCCCTCCTTTGACCATTGAGGACCCTTTTCTACATCCATCCTGGGTCCCCAACTTAGACACTTAAATGGGGGAACCGAGCGGTGGTACCTTCCAAGCGAGGTTGCCCTCCTTCCCAGGAATCTCTCGGGGAGGGGAAAGCCCTCCTGACGTGCCAAGGGCAGCCTTCCAAACAGTTCAATAAGTTGGCTCTCATTTGCTGCTTTTATTGTTTTCATTGGCTCTTCATGTGTCGCATTTGTCCGTTTATGGCCATAACCTTGTTTATAGTGCTGCAATTTTATTTTATGATTTGTTAGCTGTTCGGAGACCCGCACTGAAGAGTGGCATGTAGAGTCAGACTCCAGATGAGCACTGGAAATATGGGCCAGGATGGATGTGTGGGATCGACCTGAAATATGCCCCCAACCAAACATCTGCAGGGAAACTAGTCCCTAGACTCAATTCAAGGTGCTAGCTCAGGGGTGCCCAAACTATGGCCCACAGGCCAGATCCGGCCCCTAATACCAACTCATCCAGCCAGCGCTGCCCTCACTGCTCCTAGAAGCGGAAGTAAAACACATCCATATGGGAGTGTTTTACTTCTGCTTCCAGGAGGACAAGGGTGGCATGGGCCAGGTGAATTGGCATTTGGGGACCAGATCTGGCCCACAGGCCATAGTTTGGGCATGCCTAGTTTATGTAGAGAAAATGGCAGCCTAAAATCTATCTCATCCTGTTGTAAAACAGATTGCAAGGTGCGTTTTACTTCTGCTTCTGGTGGGAGGAACCACATGACCGGCCCACTGAACCATGTGACCAGCCTGCGACCCAAAAAGTTTGGGCACCCTTGTGCTAGTTCTTATGTCACTGATGTTTCACAAGCTGCTTCTTCTTCTTCTTCTTCTTCTTCTTCTTCTTCTTCTTCTTCTTCTTCTTCTTCTTCTTCTTCTTCTTCTTCTTCTTCTTCTTCTTCTTCTTCTTCTTCTTCTTCTTCTTCTTCTTCTTCTTCTTCTTCTTCTTCTTCTTCTTCTGTGTTCTGATCGAACCCTTGACTGCCAAAATGAAGCCACTTTCTTCACTTTGTCGTTTCACAAGCTGACACAGCCTGTATTTTTTTTTAAAAAAAGGGGCAGGGTTTTGTTTCCAGTTCTCACCTTCAAAGTGTGTGGATCAAATCATTCTCATTTGAATCAGATTTGGGTGAACTTCTGCCCTGTTTATACTTTAGTTTGCAATTTATTTTAGGATAGAATAAATTACAGTTTGCATTTTGTTAACGCTGGGAACGTGGACGTGTCACATGTGTGACTGAATTCCACCACCTGATACATGGATTGCTTTGAAAACAAGTCTATTAGCCCCCTGGGTGGATGGTGAGTGGGGCTGGCCAAAGCCTAGAGGAGTCAACTGTAGGATGATGGTTCTTTTGGCTTCCTGGGCCTCTGCTCTGCTGCTTGGAAGTTGGTTACATCTCTCCCCCAAAAAAGATATAGGATTTGCTTCTGAGGCCCTGCTTTGGAAGATAAGGGCAGGGGAGATCCCAGGGATGAGCTGGGTGTTAAAGCTAATAAGATCTAGAGTCACCTCTGCTTGGCTTAAGCTGCTCCCCATTTAGCACTCCGTTTCTCCTGGAAAGCTCCTCTCTAAATCCACCTCAATTGAGAGTCCTCTCTCTTGCCAGCGGCTTTTCCTGGCTAACATTTCCTTCTCTGAAAAGAGAAATGAAGCCGGGGCTGCTAAACTCAGTCCCTCCTATTAGCAGAAAGTGCAACCCCCCCCCCAACCACCCGCAGAGAGGAAGGGAATGATGGGTGGGATCCTGGCCTCCTTGGACATCTGGAGACAAAAGGCTCGGTGGTCCAATCAGCCCAGTGAGAACGGGACCTCTTATGACCCAAAGGCTTCAACTCAGGTCACTGCAGTAATTTTTAAAGTGGTGGGATCCTGGCCTCCTCTTTCAGCAGTTGCAAGCTTGCTGAAGGTCTTGGCCTACCTGCAAAGCTGGGCCTACCTTTCGAACTGAGGTCTAAATGGTCCCCTCACCATCTCAATTCCACCTGCAGCAATGCATCTTCTTGTGTCCTTCTCTTGAGGGCTAACAACCCTCAAGGCCCTCAACAGCTGCCCAGATGTCTGGACTGAGGTGGCTGGCTGGCTGGCCAGCTAGGCTTGGAAGAAGAGCCTCCTTCCTCTGGCCGGTTGGCTCCAAGGATGATGCCATGAGCTCTGTTCTTCCCAGGACTGTGCTCCATGCCCTGCGGTCCTCCTGGCCCTGAATGCCTCCAAGCAGAGTCGTGCCCATCTCTTGTCTCCTGTCTTCAGAGGGTTGCCCTCCTCCATGGCACACCCCTGACCCAAGAAGACCTTGTGCCCTCTACTCTCTCCACCCTGACAGGAAGAGGGGAAGGGCCCACTGTGTGCCTCAAAGCCCAACCAGCACAAGGAGGAAAGGAAGACCCCAGCCTGGCCCGGCTGCTGGAGCAACCTGGCCATTCCCCAGCCTGCTCAGCGGGGTGCTTTGCGGTCTCCCTCCACATTTCTCCTGCTGATGCCCATTGGGTTCCCAGTTGCCTCCCTTCCCTGGCAATGCCTTCCTCTTCCTGCCCACCTTCCCTCTGTGCATTCCTGGCCTGCCAGCTCTTTCTTGGATCCACACTCCATGCATCTGACTCTAGCCAAGCACTTTGCCCCTTCGCATCTGTTTCTCTCCCCTACTCTCTGCCCCGCCCAACTATACTTGCTGGCAATGTGATTTCCACCACCATGGTGAGTTGTTTTTTAAAATTGGGATGTGCTCTTTCTTCTGGGTAAATGATGCTGAAATAAGTGGCTGGCCAGGCCGGGTGGGAGGAAGGAAGCAGACTCCTGCCTGCTACCTGGCTGCGTTCAAGCGCAAAAGACAGCGCCTTCCGACACCCAACGGCTGAGATTAATGGTTCTCCCATTTATAGGGAACTTGATCTGCCTTGGCCGCCTCTTTCTATAGCCCGGCTGTCTGTGGCCGCACTTTGGAAGGAAGAGGAAGGATAGTTCCAGACAACCGTGGGCAGATTCAAAGGGGCACCGCATGGGGCATTTGGCATTCATCACAGACTGGGGAACAGCCAAAAGTGGGGGCAGAAAAGAAATAGGTGATATAAATCAAGAGAGTTGTAGTTCCATGGAATTGCTAAGTCCTTGAGGCTTGCTATCATGCAACCCGGTGGTTTCCAAAACCTTGGGATCCCAGATGGAGCCGCCATCATTATTTGTGCTTGCCAAGATATCTGAGAGTGGTAGTCCAAGAACATCTGGAGACCCAAGGTTGGGAACCACTGCTCTAGGTCAGATGCAGCCCTCCCCAGATGGGATTCAAAAATCAGAGGAAGCCACTGGTAGGAGAAACCGGGCAATGGTATCTGTATTGGTTAGTCTACTGGCACTAGACATAACAAGGAAAGCAGGAGATGGGCTGGGTGGCTTGCTTCCATCCATCCATCCATCCATCCATCCATCCATGAAGTGGGCTGCCCTTTCCACTCTGGTTGAGCTCCAGGCCTTACTGTTAGACTCACCCGAATTGCCACACGCTGACCCAATGTACTTCATCCTAGACAACAACCAAGTCCCAGAATGCATCATTGACAACTCTTGAATCCAAATGCAGGATACGGCAATTATGGGTTGCTGAAGAGAGACAGAGGGAAAGAGACGAGAAACAAAGTTCAAGGCATGCAAGCCATTGGAAGGCGCTCAAGGGAAAGGAACACCATGGTCAGGCTGTCCATCCATCCAGTGGTGCCCCGTCCCATCCCCGGGGTGAGCCCTGGAGGGCGGGGCTGTCACCCCAGTGGGAGCCGAGATGTCAGGTGAGTGGGGCCATGGTGCTGGCCTCCCATGCAGACCCAGCCAGGAGAAAACAAAGGTCCAGGAAAGGGGAAAAGGATCGGCCTCTTGATAAGCAGCCCAAGGAGGGAAAGACAGGGCAGGTCAAGAGAATGCAAGCCAGGAGCCCTTTCCCAAACTGTAAATTTTAAATAGTAGCCTCTGGAGCCAGGCGGAAACTTGATCCTTGTCTCCAAGGTACAGAAGGTCAGAAACCCAGACTCCAGCTGAAGTTCCTCTCTTGGTCTTATCAACACAGTGCTCTCTGATAGTGCACATGCTATCAAAACACAGACCCACCCACACATGCATATCCAGACAAACCCGTAAATTCTCTTTGGTTCCTCTCTGAATGGAACGCGGACCTCTTCTAGGTAAAGGTAAAGGTAAAGGTCACCCTTGCTCGAAAGCCAGTTGTATCCAATGCTAGGGTTCAGTGCTCATCTCTGTTTATCGCCAAAGAGCCAGTGATGTCTGTGTCTGCAGATGTTTCCGTGAACACGTGGCAGGCATACCTAGACCCCAGAGATCACAGAACACTGTTTGCCTGCCCACTGAAGTGGTCCCTATTTATCTTTTTGCAGTTTCTTGCTTTTGAACAGCTAGGTTGGCAGGAGCTGGAACAGAGACAAGAGCTCACTCCATCATACAGCACTTGGGTCTCAAACTGCTGGCTTGCCACCCTTCCAGTTGCCAAGTTCACCATCTTCACCATTAAGTCAATACAGTCCCTGGACCTCTTATAAATCAGTACAAATCCCATTGATTCCATTCATAATTCAAGATTTGCCTGCAAATGGTGCTCAGCCCTTTCTGCTGGTCTTCTGATTTTGTGGGGTTGGCTTCACAGTGACAGAAAGACAGACTGACAGCCTATTAAGGCCTGGGATTTATTTAATATGGTTTCGTTTTATTTTTAACAGAGGCCTTTCTTTGACTGTGCGTCTTCATGACTAGAGATGACTCTCTGTCTAAAACATGTTGCAAGCAGGAATAAATGGTACTTGACAGATGAGGAACCAGATTTCAGCACAGTACAATTGCAACTGATTCATCGCCAGAGATATATTTTGGTCACCCCTTTCCGTCCATGACTCATGGAAATTTCAAGTCGCTTTTCTGGGCCAGCTCAAGGAAAGGAGAAAAAAAAATGTAGCCTTTACTGCAAAATGGCCCTTGATAGTGAGTGGCATGAAAAGACGCCTCCGCTTCATCATCTGAACACCAAATACGCCAATAAATAGGAATTATTCACAACGCATTAAAAGGAAGCTGTCTGTTGTTTTTTCTGCCGGCCGTAATTCTGTAATGGGCTGCTAAAATGAAAATGGTTTTGTGTTCAGGGAATAAAGGATGTTCTTCCACCATCCCCACCACCACCACCTGCTTATCAGCCCCACCTGCTCCACAGGTAGCTATGAAGGGAAACACCCTAAAGAGGGATGCTGGTCCTCTCTTTCTGCCTTCATTCCTTACCCTCTCCTCCCCGCCCAGGTGTATGTTTTGGCTGCTGATACTGAAGATGACAACGACTTAGGGAAGGAGGTCAGTCCACAAGGAGAAGCCTTCTGCTCCAAGAAAGGTCCTGAGATGTCAACTGGAAGTTTGGCTCTGCTGAGGAGGTGGAGAAATCTCCTCTTCAGGCAGCAGAGTGGAGAAGGTGGTCAAATATGCCACCAAAGTACTGGCCAATGGCCAGCCTGGAAAGGGGGGTAGGTTGTTCCCTCCTTGCCTGAAATTACTTCTCATTCATTTTGGGGTGCTTTACAAACAACCACAGGGCTACGCCGTCCATCTCCTCCTCTTCCTCAAATCTCGTTGGGTTGTGCCAGTTGGTCTAACAACACCGATTTCCACCCCTCTTCTCTGGATTCTGCCCCTTTCTCCTCCTCCCTTTCCAGCCCTGACCGGAGACCTGCCTCTTTCTGACACATTCACAGGCGATCCAGTAGGCACATGATGTGGCCTTATGTAGATTTATATTAAAATATTCATGGATCTTTCCTCCACATTTATTTTTATTGATTTACAAATGCCAAGTGTTGTCCCCCCTTCAGTCCATAAACCTGACAGGGTGTCAGCGACGGCTGATGGAACGTTTTAATATCCACTCCTGCCTCTCCTCCTTTGCTTCCCCACCTTTTCTTCTGGGGCTGGAGGCGAACAACCATTTCCAAAGTGAGCTGGAAGTGGCAGAAGAGAGGCGCCGCCGGGTGCTGCCGCCTACTACATCTCTAACCCCTTTACCCTACTGCCATCGCTTCCAATACAATCAACATCCATGGAGCTGAGCTTGCAGATGGATATTTCCTCCCACGATATTAGTCACCGAACTTCCTCCTTCCTTCCAGAAGACGGAGCTACAAAAAGCAAAAGCTTTCTCTTTCTCTCCTCCGTTTCTTAATTTAATTTCATCCCGTTTCCATGGATGATTTATATGTTCTTCTTGACTACGGGAGAAGGTCTCCCTTGCTTGAAAGCCAGTCACATCCGATTCTAAGATTCAGTGCTCATCTCCATTTACTGCCCAAGAGCCAGTGCTGTCTACATCTGCAGATGTTTCTGTGGTCACATGGCAAGCATGACTAGATGCTGGAGTGCGCAGAATTCCATTACCTTTCCTGCTGAAGTGGCCCCTATTGATCTACTTGCAATTTCTTGTTTTTGAACTGCTAGGTTGGCAGGAGCTGGGACAGACGATAGGAGTTCACTCCGGCGTGCAGCACTCTGGTCTCAAACCGCTGACCTGCTGACCTTCCAGTTGTCAAGCTCAATATTTAACCACTAAGCCACCATAGCCCCTCTGGCAGAGAAGAGAGGAGAAAAATAAGAGAAGCAGGGAGTCTGAAGGTGCCGTGAGAGTGAGAGCCAATGTGTGGCCAGTCATCTAAAGCAAAACATGCAACAGGGAAGACAATTTCCTTTCAATTTATTGTTGTGCGTCCTTTGCATTTGTTTTGTATTCCAGGGAGAGAGCCAGGAGTGGAAGAGAGAGAGAGAGAGAAAAAACACAATACACCACCTGCTGACATATCTGTGATTGAAAATAACGGTGCTTTTAAAATCATCATAATAAAGTGAAATACCTGTTGTGGCATTGCTCTAAAGGGGACTTGCTGTTGACAAACCTGCTCATTCTCAAAAGAGTGAGATCACTAAACCCAAGGAAGGAAGGAAGGAAGGAAGGAAGGAAGGAAGGAAGGAAGGAAGGAAGGAAGGAAGGAAGGAAGGAAGTGGGGAAAATGCTATGAATGGAAAGCGACTCCAAAAGGGCTCAACCTTGAGCCTGGCAGAAAAAGAGACAAAACTGACATGCCTGGAATCCAACAGGCGCCAGAGAGACATGAAAAGACTGGTTTGTTTAACATCGAAGGCACTGAGTGATGGACGGCCAAATGGCAGAAGGGGGCACAGCGGTTGGCAGTCCATTTGTAGAGCCTTTATGAAAAATGGCAAAGTGCAGAAAGAGAAATGTTGGAAATTGTCAGGTGGGCCAGAAGAGAGAGGGGTTGAAGAACCTGCCCTGCAGAGGAGGCCATCATCTGCTTTTTGTTGTTTGCTTCCAAAATTTAGTGTGGGATCTGCCCACCCTTACTTTAAACTATTGTGGGAGGTTGCATAGCTTCCCCCCTGAAATAAACAGACAGAGAATGGGTGCCAAAGGCAGAGAACCAAGGTCCTGTCCTGTCCTGTCCGGTCCTGTCCTGGTGGCTCAGCTGGCCCAGGCATGCAGCTGCTATGGAAGAAAAATCTCATTCATCATCAACAGACCTCCAGAGAAAAGATGCAAACACCTCATTAAGATACCTTCATTAAGCTCCCCATACCATGAAGCAGAAAGCAAGTGTTATTTTGTGCATGTCCTTGGTCCTTGTCTTCTTGCTTCCATAAATCACCTGCATGTGCCCTACTTTCCTGGCAGTGTTTATATTTAATCCACCAATATGCAGGGCAGCTGAGCCCCATGGCCTCACAAGGTCTTCCCACCACACTTTCCATTTCACCAACCACCTGCCTCCTGGCAGGCCATGCCTCCACGACTGACAGCAGTAGCAAAGCACATGATGCTTCCTTCATTGTTTCTTGATTGATAGGGCATGCTTTTGGATGCTAGAGCTGCACAAGCCATGGATCACAAGGGCAGACTCTCCCAGAGCATGTTGACAGGCCAAGACCAAGCGTTAGGCCCAGTGGGACATCAAGGAGCTAAGAAAAAGAGGTGCTCCAGATGTCCTTGAAGTTCCTGTGATGTGGCCTCCTCGTGGAAGGGCAGCCATGGGGAAACTAGAAGAGATTCTTATGGACATATTTCTGAAGGCCAAGAGCATCCATTCTACTGCCTCAGGGGATAGTAAGCATTCCAAGACTGGAAGCATTCAAGAGAGAACTGGAAAGCAACCCTATCGAAAGACAGATCTGTTTTGATTTGGATTCCTGCATTGAGCACAGAGGGTTGGACCCAATGGCCTAAACGGCCCCCTTCTGTCAACTAATGACAAGCTCAGAACTTGGCGTTGGAGAAGCATAGATTGTCAGAAAGACAATTAATGACCATAGGTAGACTTCTTGCTTGAATGCTTGTGACAAGCTAAATCAGGGGTGCCCAAACTTTTTGGGCCACAGGCCGTTCATGTGGTTCAGTGAGCTGGTAACGTGGTCCCTCCCACCAGAAGTAGAAGTAAAACATACCTTGCAGTCTGCTTTGCAACAGGATGAGATAGATTTTAGGCTGCCATTTTCTCTGCTTAATTGACTAAATGGTTTCATGGAAATGCTCAGAGAAGTTGAAAGCAGCAAGAAAGAGGAAAACCGAAGAGGAGATGGGTTGACTCCATGAAGGAACGCAAAATTGTGGGTCTGCAAAGCAGAGAAGTCACTCATTCATCATGTTGCCACAATGTTGGGAGCTGCTTGAGAACCTGTAGTAACTACATCTTAAGTTCTCAACTTGGCTCCAGTTGAGTCTGTGAGGGAAGCAATCAGCGCTGAGGCATCCTAAATAGTTCCACCTCCTCTTCAAAACACAATAAATGTGTGGCTCAGAGTCAGGGCTGGAGTTGTGAGATTGATTTTCAACTCAAGCTCTGCTGACAGCCTGTTGGCAAAGAGCGTCTTGGAGTCTTCAGCCATTCATAAGAAAAGCAAAGGAGGAGGATGTCCTGATCAGAAGCTGCTGCTTGTTTAATACGATTTATGGGCCATGCTGTTCGGTTTTTATCAAGGAGTTGCAGTCTTGGATTTGCTCTTCTTGGAGAAATGTCTCATCTACTGAAATACTCTTGGGCTGACCACAAACAGAAACACACACACACACACACACATATATCATCTGGGTGGTGAACATCAGACACTGCTGACTTTACAGCTTTTGCTAATATTTTCAGGGAGTTGTCAAAAACATCTGAGGAATTTGGAGACCAGGGGATGAAGAGAGCCCCAAGCATTCCCGTAAGATGAGCAATTGGGAAGCTTTACACACCCGTACTTGGTCAACAGGGAACAGAAGTCGATAGAGCACCCTTCGGTTGCAGCCCTGTTAGTCTGCTACCAAAAGATGACCAAGAGTCATGCAAAACCTGTAAGGAGAATAGACTGGTTATCCTGTGACCTTTCCTGGACACACAACCCCATTCTTCATAGGCACCTGAGGAGATGGCCTTGATCTCAACAAAAGCTGTGATCAATCTGTGGCTTTGAAGCATGCTGTGCAACCCTGGTTACGTCATCTGACCCGTCTTAGGGGGATGTGTTGGAAATACTCTGCACCTGTTGTCACTATTTCCTACTGTTTGCATTTTGAGGAACGAGAAACTTGCACAAAGCGTTCTTGACTTATTCCTCCTTGTACGTGAGGACGAGTAAGAAGAGATGGTTAAGTTTACATTCAACTAGGAGAATATCCAGCTCAAACAGAACCAGAAAGATCTCTTTGATGCTATCTTTCCTCACACTTCACCAGAATACAAGCAGAAAGTAATCCAATCATTAGGGATAAAAACCTCTCACAAACAATACAAACATTTGAAAAGTGCACATGAATGCAAAATCTAGATCAAAGATGTACATTTAGAAAAAAGCATACAAACAATGCATACATTTGGGGGTGGGCAGGGCTTCAGGGGAATAAATATACGTTTTCCATAGCCTGATGCAGATCCAAGTCAGAACAAGCGTGTTGGTGGGAAAATTGATGCCGTGATGAGATCAAACTTGGCAGATTCGCCCACCCTTAGTCAATGTGGCTCCAGGTGGTTCGTTTCCAAGACCATGCGTCGAGAAGTGCCATGTTCTCCAGGTGATGATGCCATGCTGCTAGGCATAACTAACCTCTGCCAGCTTCCTCTTGGCACCCAAAGAAGGCACAGGGACCCACTGAGACCTGGCACTGCTGTGGCGGACACACATTGGCAGAGGAGGAGTGGCCGGTGTCCCAGAAGATGACCTGAGGGCACTCAGTAGGATTTCCATGGCAAACAATGGGCATCTGTTGCCTAGAATGGCAAAGAGGTTTTCTGCGAGCATTGTTTGCACGGCCTTCCATTGCTGGAAAGGTGAAAATCCTTGTGTGTCCAGCATTGGGAATTTGGCTGCTTGGTGGAACTTGTTTTGGGGCTATGGACCACCTTTGGTAAACCGGGTCCCAGTTAGGCAAAGCAAAGCTATTTGTACTTTACCGGGAAGAAGATACAAGGCAATTCAAAGTGCTCCCAACGAGGTTCAAGTCAGGGCAGAGAACCCACGAATCACCATGGTTTGCTCCAGAGTTTGGAGGTTAAAAAACAGAGACGTGACTTTCAGAATTAAGGGACTTCCATACTATATTTTGTCTGGAAACATAGGAGTGAAAGCCCTCAAACTGAAGGGAAGTGGGACAACCTTCTCTACCATCCACATGAGGCCTTCTGGAGTGGTACAAAGAGAGACCACCCTTTGGCACTGCTGTGAAGGTTGTGAGGTTCCCTGTTGTTCCCCACAAAGGTCCATGAGAAGCTTATTCTGGACATCGTCTGCCTCTGAACCCTCTTCTGATGCTTCTCTGTATGTCTTTGCTTGCTGAAACGAGGTGGAGCATGAGGAGGCGTTACAACTTGTTAGGACGTATAACATGGAAGGCAGAGAAAGCCTCTTTTTGCTGCTCCAAAGGACAGGATCCTAATCCTTGGCTTCCAGTGAAAACAAAGAAGATTTGGCCTTAACATCATGAAGGATATCCTGGCAGGAAGAACGTTTCAGTGGTCAAAGAGATCACCTTAAATTGTGGCAAAGTCTCCTTCACAGATAAGATGCCACCTGTTGGGGCGCTCAAGTGTGGCTCTCCAAGCTGACCACAACGCTGGACTAAATGACCTTTGGTTGGCCTTCCCTATCTACATTTCTACCATGCTTTGAACTGCCATGTGCTTTTGGAGTTCTGATGCCTGGAAGTCTGAATCATAAAAGCCAACTAAGTCCAAGGTTTGGAGCCAGAGAAAGTCCAACATTATCTGGAAGTCTGGAGCTTCTTAAACTCAACTTCTTGCCTGCCTTTTTAAAAAAATGCATCTTAAATAACCCGACAGCCCCCCTCAGTGGTGGATTGTCAAAAATTTTACTACCCCACTGTGATGTCATCACAGTGTGGGCGGAGCTAACATCATGACATCATGATGTGATGGGGGGCAAATAAAATAAAATAAAATAAAATAAAATAAAAATAAGCACACACACACACAACCCCCCAACCCACCCACCCCAAACACAAACCCATCACTTACCTGTTAGTATAAGTGCCTCGGCAGCACCATGTTGCAAGATGGATATGGTCCTCATACCAGTTCTCTAGGATAATATGCCTTAATGTAAATGTAAAACAGCTGTACCTCCTTAAGGGTTCTCCAATTGGAACAGCAATTGGAACAGCACAGGTGTAGTTTATTGATGAGGTCAGTCCAAGACTTTGCTTAAAAACCCCAAGCCAGGCCACCAGGCCTGCCGGCTGCCAGGCCTTTTTAGGAACTGTGGTAGTACGTCAATATAGGTAAAGGTATTAAATACACACTAAAATACACACAGATACATCACATCCAAAGGTGAGTCACTTACCCTGGGGAACAGGCTATAGGGAGCTTCAGGCTAGCCGCTTCTCTTCCTCCTCCCTGCTTGGGAGGACAGCAAGGAGGCCGTGCATACGCGCCAAGCACTGTAGGCGTACATGCACACCAAGTGCTTGGCGTGCATGCCCAGTGCAGGAACCAGTGAAAAGGTAAGCCCTGAAGGTTGTTTCCTCCGAAAGCTGCTATCGGTTTTCCAGGACACTGGGAAAAGTTACTATCGGTTCTGGTGAACTGGTGCGAACCTGTTGCATCCCATCACTGGCCCCACTCCCAAAACCTTTCTCAGGTTGGGGAAGCCAGGGGGCCTGATAACAGTCCGATCTCCTGGGAATTGTCTCCAGTCAACAACATTCCCTATCTGGGCACACTTTTTTCTTAATCTGCTTGAGCCCCTCCCCCCCCCCCCCCCAAGTCATGCCTGGATTATTATTTGACTACTAATCTTCTGGACAGTTGAAAAGTTTTATCTGGGAGTGCAAAGCCGGCTGAGTCAATTAGACCCTTTTCAAAGGGCGATTCTCAGGGCCTCCCTCTGCTCTCTTCTGAAGGAGGATGGATTGCTTTGATGGCTCCCCACCAGCCCCAGATATTAGATACCCAGGCGGATGACTCACAGGGGCAGCAGGGATGCTCCCTTCTGGCTTGGCCACGGAGGAGGAAATGAAACAGAGAAGCCGGAGGAGGAGGAGGAGGGAGGGAGGGAGGTCTCCTTGAAGATAGATGGATTTCTCTATCAAGGAAGGGCCTTGACTGCCTTAATTCTGGGAGAAATGCAGATGGGCAGGAGAAAAGGAAACCAGAAAGAAAAGAGAGAGAGAGAGGGAGAGAGAGAGAGATATGACCAGTAGAGGAGAAAGGTCAGCAAGGAAGGCCATGATAGAAGGCTATGGACAGGGTAGAGAATATAAAGGAGTCTCCCTCCCCTTGGTCTCCTCCTCCTCAGGACCAGAAGTCTTTAAACAGAAGTCTTTAATACCAGGAGATTCATGAGGGCCAAAGGGAAGACCCCCACCTTCTCACAACACCCATGGAACTCATGGCCACAAGGTGGGATGGCCAGTGGAAGAGGAAAGGCTGGCAGCTCCTCAAGAGGAACCTCCAGGATTGGAGCTCAAAGGCCACATGAATCCATTTGATCCCACTTCAACTGCCAGGACTCCATCCCCCTGAATCCCGGGATCCTTGGTTTGGTTCAAGGCAGTGTAAAAATGCTCTCTAGTAGAGAATCTCCCTCCTCTGACCCGCCCAAGGTGAACTCCAGCATCCCTTAGGATGGTGATGTAACAGTCAAACTGGGATTGAATTGGTCTAATAGCTTAGCAGAGATATGCTCCCATGTGCCTGTGGGGGGAAGGAGGCAGGCAGTGGCAGATCAAAGGCAGTGCTGGGTCTTGACCATGGAGGCATCTCTGTGGGTTTCAGAGGAAAGAGGGTTCCTTTACTTCAGTGGCAGGAGAGATGGTCCTCTCCCTACTGGATTTGCTAAAGCAATTGAGCAGGGTACTTTTTAAAGGAAGAACCTGGGGGCAGATACGATTTCTGATGACTCAGAAATGCCCAGAAAGACTTCAAAGTCCTCTGCCCATGCCAACACACAAACCCAGGTTCCACTACCACATCAAAGGAAATGCTACATCTGGTTCAAATGATGCCTTTGGGTTAAGGCTGTATTAGCCCTGGAGTCAGCAAACCTTGTCCAACTGAAGTTCGGTTGTCAGCTCTTAAGAAGGCAACCCTCACCTCCCACTGCTGCTGCTAATGGGACATAAAGCTACAGAATGGGCAGGTTGGTAGTCAAAACTAGATAATACAGTTAGCACATCATTAGAAGCAGAGGTCTCTTTATTGGAAAAGACTGGTTTCTCTGACATGAGCTTGCCTCAGTCTAGCTGTGGTCAAGGGATGTTTTTGGGTCCCTTTAGCTGATGGTTGGGAGATAAGAATCTGAGATCTCAGGTCCAGAGCCCAGAAAGTACTTTATGTTGCTTGGGATGATGTGGCGAGAGGTAGACATGTGAATTGGTGATCCTATGACTGAACATTTCCCATTTACCTTCCTACTTTGGACACTTTGTCAGCTGAGCATTATACTGGAAGGACGATGGTGGAAAGAGACTGAATGGCTTGAAGGAGCCCATCTAGTCTTCATGTCTCCAGGTTCATTTTTTTGTGTCAGTGACTACTCTGGGTTGAAAGGATTTTAACAGGGAATGCCCGGATGAGGCTCCTTTCATGTTCCCCATCGTGCAGCTATCGGGAATCGAACCCATCTTTCCAGTCTCCAAGGCTAGCACCTTAACCACTAAGCCACCGGGGGAGCTGCAATGTCTCCAGGTAAGAAACGGGGAAAGCAGGTGAAAGAGACCGCTGGCAGGAGAGGATCTCCCACACGAGAGCTTGTGGCTGAACTGTAGAGAGTCCTGCCTTCACCCTTTCTATTATTCCAGTTGCATTATTTTTTTCCCTTAATCATTGCCTTGCAAGTAGTAAGTCACATTAATGAGTCCTATCACTCATGAAATATATATCCAGTGATAACCAACAAAAACACAATAAACAAAACCAGAAAAATCTTAAAGCCATAACAATATTCTCAGATTATCAGCTGGACATGGAGGACCCACAGCTATCAAGTTGGTGATTAGCATCTCTCCATGGATCAATGGCAATGTTGTCTTGCCAGAGATCTAATGGGCACAGGATCTTGAGCCTGCCCTGGTGCTCTGTCTGGGTGGCCTGAGATCGTCCAGTTGCGACCATCATTCCAAGATTTTCCCTTTGATCTTGGAGACTCAAGTGGTGGCCGGTGGTGACAAAGAGAGCTTGTCTTTGAGATACTGGATGGCCACCGATAACCATGGTAGGTTTGAAGGGCCAGAGAAGCAACACTCTAACCTCACAGCTGGAAGACTCATGGGTTGTTTACACATTTGAAAAGCCATGGCTCTCCAGGTGTTCTTGGACTTCAATTCCCAGAAGCCTGCTGATCAAGGCTTCTGGGCATTGAAGTTCAAGAAGTGCCAAGGTTGGCCATCACAGTGCTAGGGAATCAGAGTCCAAAAGAAACACAGGACAACTGAGGACTTGTAAACATGGCTTTCTGAATATTTCCTTTTTTAAAAAAAGTGTGTTGTGATGCTGCTCTAATGCTGAGATTCCTGTAAAAACCAGATGATGTGGCTGATGTTGATGTTTGCTAGCTTTGCTATCTGTGAATTGTTTGCTTTCTCATTATTTTGGTGGTTGCATGGTTGAAATTTCAGCCAGCGGAGTTGTAGCTGTTTGGTTCCAGATTTATTTTACGTAAACACTCCCTTCTTTTCTTTTTTTTTTTTTGGGGGGGGGTTTGACAATATTTTCCCATCCCACTCCAGGCAGACTAAACACCCGTGGGCTTTTATTTTGTTTGTTTTGTTTATTTGCTTGTTTAAAGTTCCATTAAACTTGACAGTCATGCTTCTGGGCAACGAGGCTCCAACCCCAAGGTGGTAGTGGTGAAAGGAAGAAAATGTATGGTTTCCCCAGAAGAAATAGTGTAGCATGTATGGCAAATGGAGTTATCTTTCTCGATTTCATCATTGCGGGACAAGCGTATAAAGAAATCCAATAATTATCATGAAGAGGGTTCACATGAAAATAATAGCATTTCATAATTACACAAGAGCAAATCTTTCCCTAAAACATTGGAAGGAGTGATGCTCAGTGGTAGCACAGACTGGATCTATCAGTTGCATGTTTTGTTTTATTAGAATGGTTGAGTCAGAAAATCCCCAAAGCTGATTTTCTATGATCTCTTGCCTATGCAAGAAATCTTTATTTATTTCATTTCATCAATTTTGAGTTTAAAAATAAACTCTTTTTTTTACACTTAAAGCATCATTAAGATGGGGGGGGGGAAAGAGGATTCAATTGTTTGGATTCGGAGTCTATTTGGTACCACATATTTTATTTTTGTGCAGAACGACACTTAAGCAAACAGCAACACCCTGACCTCCTCAGTAAAGATTTACGGTCAATGGGGTTGGGATAATTCTTCTTTTATTTCTTGACCTGCGGGCTATTTTCTATTTGAAGTGTTTCTCTCTCTAAGGTTATTCATTTCACACACGTTTGAAATGCTGTATTGGTTGAGTATTCTGTGCTTTTTGTCCTTAGACCAGTGATGGCCAACCTTGGCACTCCAGGTATTCTGGAACTTCATTTCCCAGAAGCCCTGATCAGCAGGAGTGCTGACTTGGGCTTCTGGAAATTGAAGTCCAAGAATCGAAGTTTGGGAATCACTCTTAGGAAACCCATGATAGATCGTGGGAAAGAGTTGGGTTAGGTCAACAATGACGATCAACCTTGGCACTCCAGCTGTTCTGGAACTTCATTTCCCAGAAGCCCTGATCAGCAGGAGTGCTGACTTGGGCTTCTGGGAACTGAAGTCCAAGAACACCTGGAATGTCAAGGTTGGCCATCACTGCCTTTGACTTTCTGGCAGTGACTTCCTCACTCCGGAGGCATGCACCCAGGTGATGGGTGTGCAAAACCCTGTAGACACATATGTTTGTGCTTTGCTTGCAAACCGTTACGGCCGGTGCAACTTGGCAAACCCTTTGTTTATGCTTCCCTGGCATCATGTCATGCTTTGCATTAGCCTGACCAAATGATGACTTCAAAGTTCTCAAGTACGGTGTGGGTCTCCTCCTCCTCCTCCCCACTGGATGGGGAGCTGTCATGGGTATCTGAAACGGTTCCTTCCTTCTGTACTTCATTTATTTATTTATTTATTTACTTATCTATTTATTTATTTCCCCTCCTCTTTGAATATGAATTTAAGTAGCCACTTTCCATCTGGAGCCAAACAAGCATCCTTTCTTCATTCAGATGATTTACCTTGACTTTAATTTGAGCCGAAGTGCCTTAATGTCTCTAATAGTAATAACATACCGTGGATGTAGACCCCAAGGAGGGAGGGAATGGTGAAAGAGGAGAGAAGAAAGAATGCCAGAAAGCTCTGACTCCTGCTTCTCTCGAATGACTCCTGGAAGGCTAATCCTGGCAGACCTGAATCAGATACCGGAGCAGCTCAAAATCACCAGAACAGCATCTGAGCGAGTGGGTGTCTGTAAGAAACCCCAGAGGTCTGGTTGTGCTTTAGTTGACTTACGGCCATGCGTGCCTGTGGAATTTAACACACCACTCCTTCCTTCCACTGGGAGCTCTTTGGGTTCTTTGAACCACTGGGAACAAAAAGGGTGAGGCAATATATTAAGAAAAGGTGTGGCTCATTAATAGTTCTGGGCTGGGTTGTACCATGCAAGGTACATGAGAAGCTCTGAAGAGAAGTGGGGAAGATGTGAATCACACACAGCGAGATTTCATATTACTGTATATTACTTTTATTCATTTCTGTTTAGCTTTGAGAAATCCAGTGCAAAATCCTCTGTGATTTTATTTCGAACATTTCTAGTCATTTTAAAAATAAATAAATATGACCACATTGCCAACATACTTTGGATCATGGAAAAAACAAAGGAATATCAGAAACAAGTGTACTTCTGTTTCATTGATTACACCAAGGCCTTTGACTGTGTCGACCACAACAAAATGTGGCAAGTAATTAAAGAGATGGGAATACAAGAACACCTTATAGGCCTCATGAGAAATTTGTACATGAATCAAGAAGCAACAGTTAGGACAGAAAATGGAAGGACTGAGTGGTTTGGAATAGGAAAAGGAGTAAGACAAGGCTGCATTTTGTCACCCTGCATATTCAACTTATACACAGAGCACATAATGTACAATGCAGGGATGGAGGAATCAAAATTTGGGATCAACATTGTTGGGAAAAACATCAACAATTTGAGATATGCAGATCAGAAGAGTAGCGTGCCTTGGCGGGGCCCCGTATAAAAATTTGTTTGGGGGCCCTTAGGAAGGGTAAAGATTTGTTTTTGTTTATGCACTTTGATACGGCAGATACGGCGGTAGCTACGCCTCTGATGCAGATGGTACCACCCTAATGGCAGAAAGTGAAGAGGACTTTAAAAAGTTCCTGATTAGGTTGAAAGAAGAAAGTGCAAAAGCTGGCTTGAGACTCAATATAAAGAAAACCAAGATCATGGCAAGAGGCCCTCTCAGTCCCTGGAAAATAGATGGGGAAGAAGTAGAAGCAGTGACAGATTTTACTTTCTTAGGATCAAAGCTCACTGCAGATGGTGATTGCAGCCATGAAATAAAAAGGCGACTGATTCTTGGGAGGCAAGTGATGAGAAACCTGGGGAACATAGTGAAAAGTAGAGATACCACATTGCAAACAAAAATTCATATAGTCAAAGCAATGGTATTCCCTGTGGCAATGTATGGTTGTGAGAGCTGGACCATTAGGAAAGCAGAGTGCAGAAGAATAGATGCCTTTGAGATGTGGTGTTGGAGGAGAGTTTTGAGAGTCCCCTGGACAGCGAGGAGAACAAATAGGTCAATCTTGGAAGAAATCAACCCTGACTGCTCCTTAGAAGGTCAAATAATAAAGATGAAGATAAAGTACTTTGGACATCAAATGAGAAGAGAGGATTCGCTTGAGAAAGCCTTGATGCTGGGAAGGGTAGAGGGCAAAAGAAGAAGGGGGCGGCCCAAAATGAGATGGCTAGATGGTATTGTGGGCAGAATGGGCACAGAGCTGAGTGAGTTGAGGAGGTTGGTGGAGGACAGAAGTGCCTGGCGGACAGTGGCCCATGGGGTCGCAAAGGGTCGGAATATACTGTGCGACTGAACAACAACAAAGGATTATTACCACTCCTGCATTGGATGGCGTCCTTCCTGTGCAGGATTCACTAGGATAGGAATTTAGCTGTGTAGAACAGGGGTGCCCAAACTATGACCCATGGCCCAGATCCAGCCCCCAACACCAGTTCATCCAGCCCACGCTGACCTTGTCACTCCCAGAAGTGATGAGGGTGGTGTGGGCTGGATGAATTGGTGTCAGGTCCTTGATCTGGCCTGCAGGGCATAGTTTGGGCACCATTAGTTTAAGCAGAGAAAATGACAGCTTAAAACCTATCTCACCCTGTTGAAAACAGAGGGCAAGGACCCATGTGACTGACCCGCTGAATCCCATGACCGGCCCATGGCCCAAAACGTTTGGGTACCAATGGTGTAGAATCGGGTTGTTTCCTTTGGAGAAGATTAAGTGGAGAAAAACCAATCAATCAATAAACAAATAATAAAAGAGAAAAACGAGATCAGACTCTGGCTTAAATGGAAAAACTAGGAGAAGGACCAGAGTTCATTTATTTTTTTAGAAGAGACTGCAAAATGAACAATGGCCCTGGACTTATCTACTGCTGGAAGCAACAACTGGCCGAGGCTGATGTGTCTAACAGAAACCCAGACCTATCACCTCCTCTTATATTTCTTTTACTGACTCTTTTCCTATTGAGGTGGCCCGAGGATGCTTTTGAACGTGTGACGATGCATTGGCTTCCCTTGGCTTCCCAACGAGATACTCACAGGGGAAAAAGGCTCTCAAGAGGCCATTTCCGAATTCTTTTCCCTTTCGGAGCCCCACACCCAGGCTGACCCGGGAGACGTTTCAACCCTTTTGTTAGCACAGCCAATGGGATAATATTTACAGCCTTAAAACAATACGCTCCCAACCCAACCGCCTGGGAGGTCACCATCTATTACTGTAATTGTCAAACGAGAACTCTTGCGTGTTTGGTGTTGCTGTTGGGAGGGAAGTGTTTTTTAACCACAATGAGAACATTTCTAATCGCTTCCACTGCAGGGTCGCTGTATCCTTAGAGGCAAAGGCCGCACTCCAAAGGTGATGCACACTACCATTGTGAATGCAAAAACCACTTGGTGGTAACTTCAGCATCACTAGGAATCATCATCTGGAACTCGCGAAATGGGACTGTGGTCTCAACATTCAAGTGTCCCTCCTCCACTTCCGTTGGAGTTCAGCATCCAGATTTAACGCTGTTTATTTTATTTATTAATCAAATTTATATTCCACCCTACTTGCACAAGTGACTCAGGGCGGAGCACAACAGGCATATGGTATACCACAAACATACTAAAAGAGCAATAATTTTTTTGTTGTTGTTCAGTCGCACAGTCGATTCCGACCCTCTGAGACCCCATGGACCATTGTCCGCCAGGCACTTCTGTCCTCCACCATCCTCCTCAACTTGCTCAGCTCTGTGCCCATTGTGTCTACAATACCATCTAACCATCTCATTTTTGGCCGCCCCCTTCTTCTTTTGCCCTCCACCCTTCCCAGCATCAAGGCCTTCTCAAGCGAATCCTCTCTTCTCATTTGATGTCCAAAGTACCTTAGCTTCATCTTTACAATTTGACTTTCCAAGGAGCATTCTGGGTTGATTTCTTCAAAGATTGACCTATTTGTTCTCCTTGCTGTCCAGGGGACCCTCAAAACTCTCCTCCAACACCACATCTCAAAGGCATCTATTCTTCTGCGCTCAGCTTTCCTAATGGTCCAGCTCTCACATCCATACATTGCCACGGGGAATACCATTGCTTTGACAATACGAATTTTTGTTTTCAATATGATGTCTCTACTTTTCATTCTGCTCCCCAGGTTTCTCATCGCTTGCCTCCCAAGCATCAGTCACCTTTTTATTTCATGGCTGCAATCACCATCTGCAGTGAGTTTTGATCCCAAGAAAGTAAAATCTGTCACTGCTTCTACTTCTTCCCCATCTATTTTCCAGTGACTGATAGGGCTTGTTGCCATGATTTTGGTTTTCTTTAATAAAAATTAAAACCCATTAAAAACACCCTCCCAATCCCTAGTCTAAAAGGAACCGGATAAAAGGAATGGGAATGGGAGTCGGGATAGGAGGGTAGATGCAGGAAGTTAAATAAGCTGGGGGGGGGGGGTTGTCAGTAAACCATCACTGCCCCACACCATTCCCAGCAGCCAGGTTTTCAGTCCCTTCCTAAAAGCCAGTAACTCCGTGTGGGAGGTGCAGCTCCAGAGGCAGGCGGTTTCACAGAGTTGGTGCGAGCAGGGAGAAGGCCCTCTTTCTAGTGCCAGAGAGTCAAGCCTCTCTGGCAGATGGTACAACTAAGGCACCTCTCCACTCCGCTCTGGTGGGATGGACAGATACCCTTGGGGAGATGCGGTCTCTCAAGTAACCTGGCCCACTACCATATAGGGCTTTAAAGGTCATGACCAGCACCTTGAATTGTACTCGGAGGCAAACTGGTAACCAGTGGAGTTTCCAAAGCAGTGTGGATGCATGAGAATAATGCCCACATTTGAACACCACCTGGGCTGCTGCATTCTGGACTAGCTGCAGCCTCCGGATAGTCATAAAGAGCAGCCCCATGTAGAGCGCATTGCAATAGTCTAATCTGGAGGTGACCAGTGCATGGGTGATCATGAGCAAGGAGTCCCTGTACAGGAGTGGGTGCAACTGGCAAATTACACGCAATTGTGCAAAAGCCCTCCTGGCCACGGCTGCCACCTCCTCATTGAGCAGGAGTCGTGAGTCCAGGAGGACCCCCAGATTGCACACCAGGTCTGTTTGAGGCAAACTAGCCCCATCCAGAACCAAAGATGGTAACTTCTGTGTAGACCCGGGAACCCTGACTCACAGCCACTCAGTCTTGCCAGGGTTCAGCTGTAACCCATTGTCCCCCATCCAGACCCTCATAGTCTCCAGGCACCTGGATAGGACTTTGACTGCATCACCATCTTGATAAGTAGGGTGCTAGAAACTTGAAAAGTCTCTTTCTACCACTGTGACAAACAGGGCTTCATCTCTCCCCAGACATTTCTAGGCCTCCTGCACAACCCCGTCCAAGAAAGCGAACTCTAGCTAGTGAGAGGGAAGGCTTCTTTGGGCTCAGCATGTCTGAGATCTACCCACCATCCAATCATTCAAAGGACTCTCTTTCATCCTTTCCAATGGCTTTCAGTCGGGCAGTCTTCTTGCCTTGCCCTCTCAACCAAGTCATTGCTCTAAAGTTCTTTTTAGTGGGGCCATATGTTGATGAGACTGTGGTGGCTTAATGGTGAAGATGCTGAACTTGACAACTGGAAGGTCAGCAGGTCAGCAGTTCAAGACCCGAGTACTGCACAATGGAGTGTGCTCCCATCTCTGTCCCAGCTCCTGCCAACCTAGCAGTTCCAAAGCAAGAAAATGCAAGTAGATAAATAGGGACCACTTTGGTGGGGAGATAACAACATTCCATGCACTATGGTCAGTGGTGGGCTGTCAATTTTTTTGCTACCCCACCGTGGGCGGAGCCGATGTCATGGGTGGAGCCAACATCATGACATCATGGGCGGAGCCAATGAAAAAATAAAAATAAAATAAAAAATTAAATAAAAATACAGATTAAAATTAAACTAATCAACCAACCCACCCACCGCAAACACAAATCAATCCACCCACCCACCTCAAACACAAACCCATCACTTACCTGGCCTGGGGTCAGGGAGCAGGCACTAGGCAGGCCGGCCGGCTGACAGGAAGCTTGGCGGCACGGCGGCCTGGCGGCACGGCCTGGCGAGGAAAGGCCACCACCACCACTGCCACTTCTCCAGGTGCTGCCTGCGCCCTTCCTTTCTGGACAGCCAAAATGGCTGCCCAGAACTGCGCATGCATCAAACCTCCATTTGACCCATGCACACTTCTATTTTTTAGTGCGCATGGGTCAAATGGAGGTTTGATGCATGTACAGTTCCAGGCAGCCTTAATATATTTCCAGAGGGCTCACAGAGAGGCGACCAAACCGGTCGCCCGGGGGTTCTCTACCCCCCCTTGCTATCCCCTCCGGAAAACTGCTACCGGTTCTGTCGAATTGGTCCAAACCGGTAGCAGCCCATCACTGACTATGGTGTTTAGTCCTGCCTGCTACATGTCCATGAAAACATCTGCAAACACAAACAGTGCGGGCTCTTTGGCTATAAACAGAAATGAGTACTGAACCCTAGAGTTGGAAATGACTGGCTTTTGAGCAAGGGTGACCCTTACCTTGGCCTTATATGTTGATGTGAGTTGAGAGCCGTGATGGACACTTATGTTTATTTATTCTTGTTTACTCAGTTTTTTGTTTGTTTTTCTTTTGAGATGTGGAATGATATGCCAGGAGCCCGTGGGCAAAACAAAGCGTTTCATTGCTTTTGGTTCGATCTTTGAACATCTGCAAATATTTTGGACACAGGTGTACTTGTATGGGATGGGAAGGGAGGAATCTTGTTTCATAGAAGCAAACCCGATGCTTTTCTTGGCCTTGCAACACACTGGTGGAGGGTCATGATTTGGGAAGATGGTAGATCTCTTTCTCCTACAGACAACCAAACACTTCGAGTAGAACAGCAGCTACAGGAGGACTGGTTGTGGACCTTCTCTGAAAAGGAGAAGGATCTAGCTTCTAGGCAGCCAAATCCCTGTAGTGGTTGGATTCAAATGATCCAGAGTCATCAACCACATGATCAGCAGATGCATCAAACAAGAGGAATATGACGGTCGTGTCTCAGAGTAAATCCAAGGCATAGAATCCACCTTGAGGCCCTTTCCTCCCTCTAATGTTGCTTGTTGCCTGCTGGGTGGGAGGGAGGGAAGTCCTTGACCTTGTCTTCTCTGTCTTAGCATGGGAGCAAAACCTCCCCCTGATCTCTCCTCCCCCCCACCGCCATGGATATCTTGATGTGTGGAGACACCCTTCTTTGGCATTGATGAATTGGCAACCATTTGTTTCGAACTTACCACAAAATATGCTGAAACCGACCTTGGCCCATGGTCAGCTTTAAACCTAATATGGAAGGAGGTGGAATAACCTCATTGTTCTGCTCATTACCCTGCGAGGGTCATTAGATGAGGGGGAGAAAATAGCTTGGCGCCATGCAGTAGCGAGCTAGTAAAAGCAACCAAGACAAGTAATTTCAGCAAATCAGACAGGAAACCCACAAGTTTTGCTCCTCACCCTTGACTGTAAAAGAACAGTCTGTACCCTTTCATTGGTGACTCTTCCAGGACAGCCTAAATCTGCTCTCTCTAATGGCAGGGCTGGCCCTGTGGGAGTCAAGTGGGGTCAACCATGTCTCCAGCTTGGCATTGACCAATCGCAGGCTTGGAGATCCAGTCTCCCAGAAGTGCCCTGATCAAACAGAATGTATAATAACTTTTTTTTACTGGGAAGTAGGCTACAAATATTATAGCAGGCGTGTTGGTAAATAAGTGATGCCTATAAGGTTACGTCCCTCCTGTGGCTTTTCCTTCTCTGAACCCCAATCATTGGTTTTAAAACAGATCTCATTTCCCTTTCTAGAAAACTTGTTTGCTGGAAATACACTTTGTGTCTGGCAAACACAAGGCGACAGGAAGGCGAAGGGAAAACGAAGCCGCAGAGGAGAGGCGTGGACCCATTTCTTCCTGAATTAGGCAAAACCAACAACTGCAAAGATGATACTCAACTGTATGTCTTGGCCTGTGGAGAACCAAGTGATGCAGTGGAAGTCCTTTCCAGGTGCCTGGAAGCTGTGAAGGTCTAGATAGGGGAGAATGGGCTACAAGACTGACAAGACTGAGTGGTTGTGGGTCAGGGGCCCTCTATTATCTCGGGAGATACCATCCTTGGTTCTGGTTGGGGCAGTCTTGTCCCAAACAGACCCAGTGCGGAATCTGGGGGTCCTCTTGGACTCGCGACTACTGCTCGAAGAGCAGGTGGCAGTCGTGGCCAGGAGGGCTTTTACACAACTTCGTGTAATACGCCAGTTACTCCCGCTCCTAGACTGGGACTCCTTGGTCATGATCACACACGCTTTGGTCACCTCCAGACTGGATTATTGTAATGCGCTCTACATGGGGCTGCCCTTGGTGACCATTCGGAGGCTGCAGCTGGTCCAGAATGCGGCTGCCCAGGTTGTGATGGGGTGTGACCTTTATGCTCATGCGTCACCATTGGTGTAGGAGCTGCACTGGTTGCCAGTGTGCCTCCGGGTGCAATTCAAGGTGCTGGTTATTACCTTTAAATCCCTATATGGTTGTGGGCCAGGATACCTAAGAGACCACATCACCTTAGGGACATCTGTCTGAACCACCAGAGCAGACCGGAGAGGCGCTCTGGTTGTACCATCAGCTAGAGAGGCGCATCTCTCTAGCACAAGGAGGAGGGCCTTCTCTGTGTCTGCTCCAGCCCTATGGAACCTCTTGCCAAGTGAGCTGCATCTCCAGACAGAGCTGCTGCCCTTTAGGAAGAGGGTCAAGACCTGGCTGGCAGAGAATGTGTGGGGTATGGGCCAGATAGTTGCCCCAGTCTGTTGGCTCATCTGATTCCTCTCTCTCTCTCTCTGTCTTGTTTTAGCTTTTTAAAATTTCTAATCTTTTAATCTTGATTTTATATTGTGTTTTTATTGTGTTTTAGGTTGTTAAGAGTTGTGTCAGCCACCCTGGGTCTTTTTGAGGAGGGCGGCATAAAAGTTTGCTTAAATAAATAATAAATAAACAAACTGGTGCTGCTTTGAATGTAGCGCCTTTCCTCATGGGCTCCAAGGAAACTTTGAGTCTTGACCATGGAAGGATGTAGAGGAAGGAAGGACAGTCAGAAGCCATAGAATCCTAGGAAAATTGAGTTGAATGGGGGGTCACTTTAAGGCCATCGAGTGCAACCCTCTACTTAATGCAGGAATCCCAATCAAAGCAGATCTGACAGAGGGCTGCTTTCCAATTCTCTCTAATTCTCAATATCTTTTCTTGCATTTGCTTTAAATGAGAGAATCCTTAATTAGTTTGGGTTCTAATTTCAAACCCTATCCATGACGGTGGAAGAGAGAGGCATGGAGAACTCCCTCCCAAGTTTGAGACATTAAAGGGAGAGTGCTTTGGCTGGGGAATCAACTATGAAGATGGGAAAGAATTTTGTAATCCCTCCTCACGAGGAGACCTGGCTGTCTTTGGGTTGGGTGAGATCAGAGGCTGGAATGTCTGCACACTTCCAAGTCGCCGTCGAGTTCCAACTGAAACAAAATTTTAGGGCAACGATAGGGTTTCATTCTTGGGATACAGGGAATAGAATAGAAGCAAAACAAGATAGCAAAATATATTGGGCTGGTGTGGTTTTCTACATGCAAGTTTTAGATCGTTATTTGATTACAAGGGAGAGCATTCCAACCTATGTCTCAGCAAGGTCAGCACCACAATTCAGGCCTGGATTTCTGAATTGGTTCCGTATGGAAGGGAAGGAATGAACATTGTTCTGAGTCAACAGAGTAAGACGCGGGTCAAAAAATGCTAATGCAATTTGAAGCGGCTTCAACAGAAAGATGTAATATTACCATTCCCTGTTGCTTTGGCCAAACCTGGGAGTATTGGAGGACTGTGCTGTTCACAAAGGTTACTAACAACCTGAAATGTCTTCAAGCCAAATGTGGAAAAGCTGGAAAATTGATTATGATTAGCAATGGTGGGATGTCAAAATTTTTACTACCCCACCATGATGTCATCACAGTGTGGGCGGAGTAACATCATGATGTCATGATGTCATGCGCGGGGCCAAAGAAAATAATAATAAATAAATAATAAAATAAAAATAAGCATGTACACATACACCTCAAACCCCACAACACAAACCCATAAATAAATTAAATACTGTAAATTAAATAAATAAATAAAATAAAAATTGCATTAAAATACACCTACCCACCCAAAAACCCACCCACCCCAAACACAAATCAACCCACCCACCCATCAACCCCAAACACAAACCCCTCACTTACCTGTTAGTATAAGTGCCTGGGAAGATGTTGCAAGATGGATATGGTCATCGTACCGGTTCTCTAGGATAATATGCCTTAATGTAAATGTAAAACAGCTGTACCTCCTTAAGGGTTCTCCAATTCGAACAGCCATTGGAACAGCACAGGAATAGCTTATTGATGAGGTAACTCCAAGACTTTGCTTAAAAACCCAAGCCAGGCCACCAGGCCTTTTTAGGAACTGCGGTAGTAGGTCAATATAGGTAAAGGTATTAAATACACATTAAAATACACACAGACATACTCCATCCAAAGGTGAGTCACTTACCCTGGGGGGCAGGCTATAGGGAGCTTCAGGCTAGCAGCTACTCTTCCTCCTCCCTGCTTGGGAGGACAGCAAGGAGGCCGTGCATACGCGCCAAGCACTGTAGGCATGCATGCACACCAAGTGCTTGGTGCGCATGCACAGTGGGGGAACCAGTGAAGGTGGTTCCCCCCAAAAGCTGCTGCCGGTTCTCCAAGACACTGGGAAAAGTTACTACCGGTTCTGGTGAACTGGTGCGAACCTGTTGCATCCCATCACTGATGTTTAGCCTGAGCAAGAGAAGACTGAAGGATTATTTGATGGTCATATTTAAAGAGTGGTGGTAAGTAACATGGAAGATGAGAATAAACTTCTTTTCTGCTTCTTTGGAAGCTAGGACCCAAATCAATGAAATCACTTCTCAAGATGGTGACTAAATAAGAAGGAAAAAACTTCCTAACAAGAAGAGGTGTTCAACCATGGAACATAAAACCTCAGAAGGTTTTGTTGAATTTCCCAAGACTTCATCCATGAATGCTTTCATTCAGGATTCTTGCATTGGTCAGGGGTCAGACTAGATGACCCTTTTAGTCTACTCTACACTTTTATGATCCCCTTTCAGCTCCCCAACGCAACTCTACAATTACACAACTCTCTTTGGATACGACGTGTGCTGGAACTCAGGAGAAAAACAGCTTTAAAGCAACAAGATTAGGGAAAAGGTACAGGACTGTCCAAAAGGCTTAGGCCACAACCAGCTGGTCTTGGGGAGTGGGGGAGGGGAGAGAGAAATCAATGAGTAATTTTTTGCGGTGGAGGGAAACTCAGTCACCCTAATTCCAAACTTCAAACTTGGAGACAGTTGAAAGGAGAGCCAGCAGAAAACTCCCTCCAATTTGGGTGTGTCTAGTTGGCTTGGGGACTGAGCTATATGCAGATGGTAGTGCCCATCACGAGGGGTTCGTGTGTGTGTGTGTGTGGGGGGGGTTCGTAGAACCCTGGGCGACTGGTTCAATCGCCTCCCCGGTTTGGGACGAACCCCTTTCTTAATTTTTTTTCTGCACATGTGTCAAACCTGTATTTGATGCATGCACAGTAAGAAATAGAACTGTGCATGCCTCAAATAGAGGTTTGACACATGCGCAGTTACGGGCAGCCATTTTGGCTGCCCGGAAAGGAAGCGCTTAAAGCCGCCACAAACTAGTCTTCTGCTCCCAGACGAGTCGACCGACCCAGGGTAAGTGACCCAGGGTAAGTGACCCAGGGTTTGTGTTTGGGGTTTTTATTTAATTTTTATTTATTTATTTATTTATTTATTTAATTTTATTTACGGGTTTGTGTTGTGGTTGTTTGGTTGGGTGGGTTGAGGTTGTGTGTGTGTGTGGTGTGTGTTTATTTTATTTTATTTTATTTTATTTTTTTTTAATTTTTAGCCTCACCCACAACATCATGACATCATGATGTCAGCACTGCCCACGACATCATGACATTGGCCACACCTACAACGTCCAATACGTCACAGTGTGGTAGTAAAAATTTTGTCATCCCATCACTGGCTATATGTCCCCCCCAATCATTCATTGAATTTTCCCCAAAACCAGCTGGTGTTGGATGAAGACTTTTGGACCGTAATGTATATTGACCATAGCACTGAAAAGGTACAGGATGATGGCAGCAATATCTTGCCTTTTGCTTTCTAAAAATACTAAGAAACAGATCTGAATTCTTGTCACAAGCTGACGTCTCTATTCTTAACTCTTGTGTCAATACTAAAGTATAGCAAGTTCACAAGTTTAAGCGACGAGTTCCTTGTCAACCCCCATGTTGTCAACAGGAGAGACAACTCCATTTCTGTCTTCCTACCGATGTTCTCCTGGGACAAGGAGGGAATCTTGCTGGCTCCTTTATTCCAGAGCTCTTCTGTCAAATATCATTAGAATAGAGGAAAAGGAAGTGCCTAAGGTAGGGAAAAAAAGAGAGAGAGAGAGATTTGGAGATCCATTCTTTGCCTTGAATCCAGCTGCCATGGCATCATCATGGCTTGAGTCCTAACGTCAACAGCCTGCAAAGCTAGCTAGCTTTTAGGGAACCATGGAGAGCCTCCGCCTTCGCCTCTGGTGTTTTATTTCCAAATTGTTGATACTTTCACAAAAGTTAAACACATATTTTAAAAACCAAACCACAATCCAAGCTAGTCATTCCACTTGGAAGAAGTGAGTGCAGGGTTGTTTGGTGGGTTGGCTTTTTTTATTTTTTTGGAAGAGATAACAATACCGCCTTTGTTTCCTCCGTCCATTGCCTCCCGCCCTTCTCCTCCTCACTCATTCCATCGTTCCCAGCTCATAAGCTGTTTCATGACATTGTTGATCCCACAAAGAGTCCCGGGCTATGGAACTGAGCCTCCAGGTTGTGGGCATCCAAAGGAAGAGAAGGAGGAGAGCGTTCTTGCTTAAATAGGAGGCAGTAATGCAAGGCAAAGATATCCATCGGTTTCCATAAGAAGCCACAGTAGAAATGTTGTTCATGGGCCTTTTGGGTTGTTTTCTTCATTCTGAGTCTTGATGTGTTTGTAATTGTGTGTGTGAGAGAGAGAGAGAGAGAAGGAAGGAGGGAACGGTTCAAGAACCAGAAGAAGGAATGAGGATCCTTCTGGATATTTAGGCTGCTGACTAGAGCCTCTCCATGCTCAGCTTCTACTCCATTTCTCTGTTTTGATCTACTAGGAAAATGTTCCTCTCTTCTACAATATACATCAAAGCCAAATTATTCAAACTTTGGTTATCAGAAAGCTCCAGCTACCGGAAATCCTCATTTTTTTAATCTACTACAGGGATGTGTGTTTCAGCAGGCAGTGAAGAGCATCTCTCTTGCTTCTTCTGAACCTCAGAATAAATCCATGCATCTGGCATCCAACTGGGTCCTTCACCCAGAACGAAAGAGGATGTGGATCAGCCCCTGGTGCTCCTAGAGGTCCAGATTCAGGAGAAATGCAATGGTTTGATCCTGGTGCCTCAGTTTCTTCCCCTGTAAAATAAGGGTATTCCCAATGGCACCACCTTCCTTTTTCTTTAAATTGTTAAAAAGGAAATGAGCCACCACAGCTCCCCTTAATTGCTGACCTAATTTAGAGCACTAATTAGGGCTCTCTTGAGCATGCCTGGGGAAGAACAGTTATTCTGTTGAGCTTTGCTATAAAAGGCAAACAAACCCTGAGGTTCAGTTCAAAATGCTTGTTGTCTCTGCCCTCCTGAATCTCTGTTTAAACAAAGGCACAGTGATTGCAACTTCAGGATCTGATTCTCTTTCGGGAATCCTTTAGCACAGGGGTGACCAAACTACAGCCTGTGGGCTGGATCTGGCCCCCCAATGCCAATTCATCCAGCCTGTGCCACCCTCATCGATAGCAAAAGTGGAAGTAAATTGCTTCCATGGTGTGGGCTGGATGAATTGGCATTGTGGGCTGGATCCAGCTCACAGGCTGTAGTTTGGGCACCCCTGTTTTAAAGAGAGAAAATGGCAGCTTAAAATCTATCTCATCCTGTTGCAAAACAGATTGCGAGGCATGTTTTACTTCTACTTCTGGTGGGAGGAACCACGTGACTGGCCCACTTAACCACGTGACTGGCCCATGGCCTGAAACGTTTGGGCACCCCTGCTTTAACATAATGATAATCATGCCACCATGGTTGTGTTTCCAGATCTACATGGAGACTCCATTCCTATGAATGGGGAAATGCAAATAATTGTGACTCGGTGAGGTGAGGGTTACACAGTGCCATTAGGGACAAGGTGAAACACTCTATAAAATAAGGTTGTTGTGCAGTTGATATTTTTTACGGCAATCCTAGTCGTTCTAGCAGGAGCCTAAAGAGCGGAATAAGCTCCAGCGTAGCCAACCTAATAAAGGAGAGGTGGTGGTTCTAATAAAGGAGGAGGGCCCTTGAAGTTGCCCATTGGCCACCATTGGCCACAGCTATCTTGTTTAAATATATATGTCTAACTTTGGGCAACCCTACCGATCAGTGATGGGATGATAAAAAATCTTATACCACTCCCTGACGTCACAGACGTCATGGGTGTGGCCAACGTCATGACATCATGGGCGGAGACACCGTCATGACGTCATGACGTTGTGGGCGGAGCCTAAAAATAAAAAATTAATTTAAAAAATTAAAATAAAACACACACGTACACACGCACACACCCATCCACCCACCACAACACAAAACCATAAATAAATAAAAGAAAGATATAAAATAAAAATTAAATAAAAATACACCCACCCACCCAAACACCCACCAACCCACCCCAAACACAAACCCCTCACTTAAAAGTAAAACAATAAAAACAGTACTTACCCTTGGAAGCGACCGAGCTCCTGCAGGAGGAGGCGGCGCAGCTAGCCGGGCAGCCCAGGGCCTTCCGGCTGGAACCCTCAGCGGGCGGCCCTGGGCCTCGGCGCTCGGCAACGGCCACAGGAAGAGGAGGAATGCCTAGCCGGTTGCTGGCGACCGAGGCCGGTTAAAGGAGTACCCAAGCCAATGGGACGGAGGCGAGCAGCGATCACCAGCAAAAGGCTCGCCCTCCACCTGGGAAGTCCTGCACGCGCGCGCTGCCCACCTCCTCCCCCCCAGCCACCCAGCCAGCAGCCAGGGGCTCCCCGCTATGGCGCCACCCCCCCCCCCCCGACGAGCGCCCAGTCTGACGGCAAGCTGGCTGGGTGGGTGGGTCGGCACCCCCCCCTGCCAGCCCGCCGCCAGAAGTTCGAAAAAGGTAAAGATCGCGGCTCGACTGCGGGGGTTAGCTGGGATCCCGAGGGTTTTCCCCATCGTCGCCTAACCCCCGCAGAGCTGCCCACGCGCACGCCCGAGGATTCGAAAGGGTATTCCTACCCTTTTGAATCCTCGGGCGTGCACGCGGACGGCTCTGCGGGGATTAGGCGAGGATGGGGGGAACCCTCGGGATCCCAGCTAACCCCCGCAGTCGAGCCGCGATCTTTACCTTTTTCGAACTTCTGGCGGCGGGCTGGCAGGGGGGGGGTGCCCACTATTCAGCAGGGGAGGGAGCGCCTTCTGCCTGGGGGGGGCGAGCGGTGGGGGGGGCAGCGAGCGGGGGGGGGCGGGCGGCGATTTTCTTCTTCGCCCCAGGCGGCTCAACGCTGCGCGACGCCACTGGCGCATGCGCACTGAATTGGAGCCATTTTGGCTCAAATTAAAAATTTTTTTTTTTCTGCCGGTGAGGCGTCCGATCCGGACGCCTCAAAACCGATATTACCCTCCCGGAGACCCCTCCGGAAATCCTTATAACGGTTCTGTGGATCCGTTCAGAACCGGTAACATCCCATCACTGCTACCGATCTTCTCAGCCTCCCACCTCTTCCTTCTTGCTAATACTCCCAGCTACGTGTTAAGGCCATTTGTCCTTCACACACTTTCATTGGCTGGCAGGAAAAGAGGGGGATGCTTTCCCTTTCAGTCCAAACTGCCCCCCCCTCCTGCTGCCAAAAATTCAAGCCCTGGCGTCTACCAACCCCATAGCTCAGCCACTTTGGGGCTCAGGCCCAAGGCTCCATGTGATAAACTGCCCTCTCTCACTCTGGCCCCATAACAAATGAACTGTGTGATGTGTGCGTGTGGGTTGTTGGTGAGAGTCTTGGAGCCGATCATCCTAGCCTCGATCCATCATGCCGCTCCATCCCACCTCACCCTCCTGTTTGCTCTCAACATGTCTCACCTTGGGGGGGGGGGATTAGCACCAGGGAGGAAAACTTGACATGGAGGGGGAAAAAAGAAAGTCCACATGAGTGATGGGCCCCCTTTGAGCATCCTGGGGGTGGGGGTTTAAGATTAAAAACTGGGGGGAGGGGGGAGGAAAGTGGGTTGAATGGGAAAGGCCAGCAAAATTCATGGTGCTTGTGTTGGGTTTCTCTCACTGGGGCCTCATTCTGTCACCACATAGTCGGGTCTCTGGAAATGAATCACATTAGAAGGAGCCCCCCTACCCATTTCTCACCCCACAGAGAGCAGGAGGGGAGCTGATGCGAAAGTGGCAGATTGACACGTTCTGTGTGCATTATTAGAAACGACCTTTGAGCCTCACTTGTGGGGAACGGCTAAAGGGGAAGGCTTGACTCAAGGCAGATGAATAGGGTGTCCAGCGCATGATGAGAGGCCCCTCTCGGCTGGAGCAGGCCCAGGAAAGGGTCTCTTCTGGAAGGCACCAGAAGAGCCCTCTTTACTCAAGAGTGTGGCTGCAATTCAACAGGTTGGGCCCACGTACCACTCCGCCATCAGGCTTGCTATGGCTTATATGGGGAGGACAAAGGATCCAGTGGGAATGTGCAGCTTGCTTGACAAGATGGGCACAGGAAGCAATTTTGACTGACCTACACCTAGAAAACCCTGGAAATGGTCAGTATGTGAATTGGTAGGGTTGACTTGACAGTGTGCATTTCTTCTTCTTTCATGTTCAGATCAATATTTGAACTGGCACAATGAAGCCACCTTCTTGTCTTTGTTGTTGGCCAACCTTAAATCCTCATTGGTATATATTTCTGGCAGTAACTGGCAGACCAATAAATGAGCCAATGGATTCTGTATCTCTCCACATCCACACCACATGTTGTTGTCCGCCAGCAGCCTCCACCTGAGCCTGTTGGTCTTCCATTGAGGGACTCAAACTCTGAGCCTATTCAGGGTCTTCCAAGTGATGACGTACAGGAGGTTGAGTTCCTCAGCCTTCTTCTCCTTGTCATTCCTTGTCTAGTGAACCCCTTCCTCCATCTTCTAATTTGGTTTTGCCCTTGCGTACCCTCAAGAATGTTTGTTCTTCCCATAAAGCTCTTCCTGGATCTGAACTAGTGGGCTTCAGGCTCATCTCCATAGGGGTTGCCTAGGGGAATGGATGGAGAAGGTCTATTTATGATCCTCGCCTCTGCACTTTTGTTTCACACCATGGGCAAAAGGTAAAGGGAAGACAGAAGGCCAGGACAGTCACCCGTAGCCTCCCTCTTGCCTTTTATTTATCCTGGTGGAAAAGATGAGCTAGAATTCACATCCCAAGCTGGGATCAATGGAAATGATGGATGGCCTTCCTCTTGCAACAAAGTGATTGTTCTGTTCTACATTAGTGGAAGATCTGTATCCCTGGCTCTAAGCCAGTGATGGTGAACCCTGGCACTCCAGCTGTTCATGGACTTCAACTCCAAGAAGCCCAAGTCCCTGTGAATCCACATGAATGGGTTTACTGCACATGGATTCACAGGAACTTGGGCTTCTGGGAATTGAAGTCCAAGAACAGCTAGAGAGCCAAGGTTGGCCATCGCAGCTCTTATCTATCAAAGCCCCCATAAAAAAGTCCTAACACTCCCCACCTCTTCCCTCCTCCTTTCTTCCAAATATCTCTGTGTATAATTTAAAGCTTGGCATAAAAAGAAATATATATATATATACACACAAGCAAGAAGAAGAAACCTTAATAAGAAAGACTTTCATTAGTGAATGCCAGCTGTAGGCACAAAAGCCGGGCTTTGAATGCACCGTAATTGACCGGCTTTCACATTATTTCTGCAAAATGCGGCTGATATTTAAAAAAAGGATAGCACACTCCCTTTGGGAACGTTCCCTTCGTTACCCCTAAGCTTTCGGAGACACTCTGCCCTCCCTCTCCATTTACTGACACATTAACTTGGCGACAGGCTGGATTAGAGACTTCATCCTGCCTCTCTTTTAACCTTCAGGGGGGAAAAGGTGGTTAAAGGAATGAGAAAATTCCCTGCCAATCTCTTAGCATCTTGCTGCCTTCATTGTTCGCAGTCTTGGATGTGGTTTCTGTATCTGCTGTGGAATGGAAGCCCCTGAGTGGCAGTGAAAATCAAGCTGGGTTTAAATCCATAGGACTTCATCATCATCATCATCATCCCTCACCATCATTAGGAAGGAAAGAGGGGGCTGCAAAAGTAGTGGCTCGGGGGTTAAGAAGCTCACCTTGTTAGATGGAAGGCCGGCAAGTCAGCAGTTCGAAACCTGTGCGCTGCATGACAGATTGAGTGCCCGTCTCTGTCCCAGCTCCTGTCAACCTAGCAGACAGAAAGCAAGACATTGTAGGTAGATCAATAGGAACCACTAGGGTGGGAAAAAGATCTTTTGGACATCAAAGGAGCCTCATTTGGGCGTCCCCTGAGCAGAGTTCCACCACAAAAAATCCTTTCAACCCAAAATAATTATTGACATGAAATGATGATGATGATGATGATGATGATGATGATGATGATGATGATGATGATGATGATGATGATGATGATGATGATGATGATGATGATGAAAGAAAAAGGAATGGAAATCAGGGGACGGTGGCAATGTATGGTTGTGAGAGCTGGACTATTAGGAAAGCTGAGCACAGAAGAATAGATGCCTTTGAGATGTGGTGTTGGAGGAGAGTTTTGAGAGTCCCCTTGACAGCAAGGGGAACAAATAGGTCAATCTTAAAAGAAATCAACCCTGACTGCTCCTTAGAAGGTCAAGTGCCTGGAGGACAGTGGTCCATGGGGTTGCAAAGGGTCGGAATCGACTGTGTGACTGAACAACAAAACTTCTGTTGCTCCTGTTGTTGATGATGATGATGATGATGATGGCTGAGGTAGAAGAAAAATGGGGCTGGCCATCTGTTCCCCCAGAGAAGGAGAGAGGAAACGGCATGCTTTTGAGACAATAACCCAACGGTCACAAGTCGGAGAAACATTCCAGAGGACAGATCCAAACTGCGACCCAAAGGCAAGGGTTTTATATCGCTTTCCCTCCCTTGGATCTAACTGTTCTTGACACAAATCCATTAGAAGCGGGGCAGGAGGGGACACTCTTGCCTCCCTGATCAACAATCAATAATTCAAATGGTGCTGTTTGGCTCACTTAGAAATGGAACTGCTCCTTTCAGGCAATGGGAGTCGGCAGAAGGTAAGAGACCAGAGCCAGCCTCTGAATTGTGCCCATCAAGATGCCTAGTTGGCGTCTTTTCTCCTGGCCAAGAGGGGCCACAGCACCTGTTGTGTGGTTTGAGATAGACACACGGAGTGAAACTCCACCTTCCTCTGCTGGAGAAACAACCATTCTTCTTCTTCTTCTTCTTCTTCTTCTTCTTCTTCTTCTTCTTCTTCTTCTTCTTCTTCTTCTTCTTCTTCTTCTTCTTCTTCTTCTTCTTCTTCTTCTTCTTCTTCTTCTTCTTCTTCTTCTTCTTCTTCTTCTTCTTCTTCTTCTTCTTCTTCTTCTTCTTCTTCTTCTTCTTCTTCTTCTTCTTCTTCTTCTTCTTCTTCTTCTTCTTCTTCTTCTTCTTCTTCTTCTTCTTCTTCTTCTTCTCTTCTTCTTCTTCTTCTTCTTCTTCTTCTTCTTCTTCTTCTTCTTCTTCTTCTTCTTCTTCTTCTTCTTCTTCTTCTTCTTCTTCTTCTTCTTCTTCTTCTTCTTCTTCTTCTTCTTCTTCTTCTTCTTCTTCTTCTTCTTCTTCTTCTTCCTCCTCCTCCTCCTCCTCCTCCTCCTCCTCCTCCTCCTCCTCCTCCTCCTCCTCCTCCTCCTCCTCTTCCTCCTCCTCCTCCTCCTCCTCCTCCATCATGTCTTGGCCCTAGATGGCCCATGATTAGAACAGAAAGCAATCCTTGGGTCTCCAGATGTTCTTGAACCTCAGGTTCCAGAAGTCCTGATCAGCAGGTGTGCTGACTTGAGCTTCGGTAATTGAAGTCCAAGAACATCTGGAGAACCATGGTTGAGAAATGCTGGGCTAGAATACTCAGAACAAGTTTATTATTACTTATTATTATTTCATTTATTTATTTATTATTTTATTTTTTTTGTCTATTCCTTTCCTTTGGGATCGTGCAGCAAATCTCCCAACCGCTGGCTCTGTAGACCACGTCCTTAACCACTGAGCTATCCAGTCAGCTGCTTCTACCATTAGCCACCATGAACCAAGTCAGTTCTTGCAAATGTCCAAGAAGACAATCCAGGCCATGAGAAAAGCATCCCCCATGTTTGACCCAAGTCAAGACAACAAGAGACACACCCTGCAGTGTCAGAAGATTGGCAACAACCCAAAATTCAGCTGCCAGAGTGGAGGAAGGGGCCGCCATGTAGCTGGCAAGGTGGCCTCAGGCCATGGAAAGAGGAAAGGAGCAGAGGTGAGTTTGCCAGAAATTTTGTCCTGCCGGGTCCCACTCTGTCAAAAGCAAATCCCGGGGTTGGCAGAGGAACAATGTGTAGCAGGTGGGCCATGGGACTGTGACAAAGTGTTAGGCAGGGTCAGGAAAATGACAAGAGGGGTTGTGTGGAAGGAAGCTGCTGGGCACGGCACTCTTCCATGGGGGTCTGGGCTTGTGCTCTCTCTCTCTCTCTCTCTCTCTCACACACACACACATCCCTGTTGTAGCTAAATTTGCAAAGTGGAAAGGAAAAAGTGATTGCCTTGTCCCTGGAGCAGTTTTATTCTCTCCCCCAGAGGAGAAGAAGAGTGAGGAGGAAGCTTTGGAGAGTGGCCCCCAATCCCCCAATCCTATGGATCCCAATCCTAGTATAGGGAGAGAAAGAAGGAAGGAAGGAGGGACAGAAGGAAAGGACTGGATTCCCCATAGCTGAAACCTTTCCTGTGAACCACAGTTTTTCCAAAAGCATGAGCAATAAAATCATTTTTGGAAAGGTTTTGGGCAAGAAGATCCTGTTTAGTTTATAGAGGAGACACCTATTGCCTTCAGGTTGACTGATGAATGGCTGAGCAGAGCCACATCTGTTTTCCCAGCCCAGATGTGACCCACACCTCTGAGCGTTTGAGGCTGGAGGGCAAGAGAGGAAAACTCAGCTTTGTAACAAGCATTTAAAAAAGAAGGGGGGGGGGAGAGTAGAAATCACTGAGGAAAAACAAGCCAAGATTGTCCCCTTCAGCTGTAACTCAGCTGTAAAAATAGATAGCAGATGAAGCCATGAATTTAATGAGGAAGAGAAAGGTGACAAAAAGAAGTTTAGAGAAGGGCATCATTACAGGTAGATGGTATAGAACAGGAGTGACCAAACTATGGCCCATGGGCCAGACATAAATTCACCCAGCCCACAAAGCCCTCATCACTCCCGGAAGTGGAAGTAAAATGTGCCCATTACTTCTGCTTCTGGGAGTGATAAGGGCTTCGCAGGTTGGATGAATTAGCATCAGAGGCTGGATACAGCCCGCATGACCAGCCCGCGACCAAAACAGATTGGGCAACCCTGGTGTAAAAGGAAGGACTTTGTGTATTCCCATCATTAGAAAACCAGATCACAGATTGTGTTGTTGAGTTATGTCATGCTCTCTGTTGCGTATCCCAAGCCTACACGGGGCTTTCACGAGTGAGCCAAGCTATGGACAACTCATGTTGGAGGAGTCACTTACCACTGTGATCTCTGTTGCTAGGGAACAGAGGTGCTCAAAATCTCTGGTACCCTGAAGTATGTCAATAGATCTTCACACTCAACCTGTCCTTTTTAAGGCTTCATGGTCAGGGGAATTAGTGGTTACTCCTGACCACACCATTGCATGGAGACCATTCAAAGAGAAATGTGAATTCTCTCCTTCTTGTTGTGTCCAAGGAGGCTGGACGTGGTCTGCACTCAGAACTGTTAGGATAGATGGCAAGTCTAGCTCAGGGAGAGCAGGTGCTCCTAAGCTGGCTAAATTTAACACCCTTCAGCCTGAAGGTCCTTTGGCCAAAATGAGCCTTGGCCTTTCCTGAGCTTGGCTCCGGCCCTGAGGTGGGCTGTTCTCTTTCCCAGGTTCTATCATCTTGAGAACTGCTAGCAGATGAACAGTAGAAATATGCCTCTCATGGTGAGGAGACCACAACCATCTACTGCCTCTTCTTGAAGGAGAAGGAGGAGGAGGAGGAGAAGGAGAAGTTGAAGGAAACTTTTTTATTGATAAAATTCTTACTACAGTACCATCTGTCGAGGTGAACTACATAAACTTGTTATCACTTTCAAAAACTTGAAAAAATATAGTTACATAGCTCAGTAAACATAGTTACATATATAGTGATTGTGGAGGGAAATATACAGTACTGTATATACATTACCAAAAGAAGACTAATATTTACAATTATATTGTCAGTTACATGAAACTTAACTTTTAATATTCTAAGTTATTCCCAAAAAAATTTCTGTCAACCACTGCCACCATTTGTATCTGTTGGGTTCTTTCTGTCTCACCATCATTCTTTTAGCATATACCCTGAGCCTTGCCATCACACTATCCACCGCTTGTTTGGGATCTGCCAGCTTTCCCGTCTTCCCTTCCTGTCCTCTTTGGAACATCAGAGTGCTTAAGGCAAACAGATTAATTAATCTAACCAAGGACCAGGGCACTTTCCAGTTCTCCAGCTTCCTTTTCTTTCTTGGTCCTTTCCACCCCTTTCCTGGCTCTGTCCCCAACAGAATTGTCTCTGCTCTCTGTTCCTTTACATAAGGCCAGTCCAATTTACTTTCCAGAGCTTCCCAAATTTCTTGCAACGAAGGACATTCTTTTGCAAAATGTGAACAGGTTTCTCTCTGGGGTCTCTGGCCTGTTATCCCACCTCTAACATTCTGACATCTTATACTCCTGCACTGCTGTTCTTCTTCTTTTTTCCATGGGTAGGTCGCTCCTACATTAAGTACCTGATGATATGCCCTCCACCTCGTTTCCCACAGACAGAGGGGTATATTCCCATCTTTAAACACAGACAAGTCCTCCTCCCCTGGCTGCAGATATTCTGGCAGATTAGTTTTAGAAGCTCGCTTCTCTCTGAATGGCCTAGCGATTCTTTCCTCTACGGCCTCAGTATAAATAACCCGCTTTGACTCCATCACTGTATCGGCAATCTTAAGTGTGTTTGCCCTCACCACCCAACGATTGACTCCCTCCGCCATATCTCTAACGTACGGCCTCATTCCCATTGTCGAAGCACTGGTCAATCTGGGAGAACGGAGTTCCTCCTCCCACCACTGTTTCCCCCATCCTCTGCTTTGCCATAGGTCACCTTGTACACCGATCGGTCGGGATTCTGCTTCATTAGTCTTCTGTTTCAAGTTATTGGCCAAAAATGTACCTGGGAAAAGAGGGCCTAGAGCCGGCAACCCTAACCCGTCCTCTTTTACCGAGCAATACTCCACTCCCATAGGGAGAGGGAAAACCTTCGTTCCCCACAAGAAAACAAAAACCCTTCCCATCACCCTGTCCATAAGTTTCTGAGGAGGCGGATACATAGCCGCCACATGGTTTACCACTGGAACACAATAAGTTTTGAAGAACTGTACTTTCTTGTAGAGACCCATCCTGCAGGGTTTCCACCTCTCCAGTCGGTTAAGGAAGAGGGGAATGAGAATGAGAATGAGAATGAGAATGAGAATAGGAATAGGAATAGGAATAGGAATAGGAATAGGAATAAGAGGAAGGAGAAGGAGAAGTAGGAGAAGAAGGAGACGAAGGAGACCACCTTATTTTCCTTCCAAGGATGTGTTTGGGTCCTGCAGTGGGTGAATTGTTGTTGTCTTTAACTGAAGGTAATGTCCATAAAAGTTCTATTGCTTCCCCAGAAAAATGTGGAGAGAGTTTGTTCTGCATCATGTTGACCTTCTCCTCCAAGACGGCGTTTAGAAAGTGAGTCCCCTGGAAGAGTGACATAAGAGTTCCAGGGTGCAGTTGCTGGAGGCAAAGAATAATGGCCGAGGGACATGAAGACGGTTCTTCTGGAGATTAGCCAATCTGTGCACAAGGCTACGATGAGAGAAAGAGAGGGTTTTTGGAAGTTCTGGCTAGTTCCATGCCAGGAGGCAGCCTGAGGGAAGTAGAAAGTGGAGGAAATAAAAACTTTTGTGAACAATACTTAATTCTAAAAGTAATGCTTTTGGTCCCTGGAGCTAGGGGGGGGGGAGGCTGAAGGCTGCTTTCTTCTGTCCAGCGCCCCAGTCCTTTGAGCATTTTCCTCACAGAAGAGTCACACAAACACAAGCCTTCCACAGGCAGCTCCATGCTGAGCAGTATGAAATTCAGTGAAGGCTTTCAAGAACTCACTGCCCATTCTGATCACACTGGCAGTTCACATTTACTAGTTTTTAATTTAAAATGCCCCTGTGCGATTGGATCTATTTATTTGTTTTCAGCCTTCTTCCTCCGACGCTTTGCTCCCTCTCCAGTCTAGACAATTAACAAGCTCCTGTATGTTGGCTTGCGGTCAAAGGCACTTGGCAGGAAAATGCAGGTGGGGAAGGAAGAGAGGCGCTGGCAGGCAGCTGGAGCGCCTCTTCTCGCTCACGGTTACAGGCCTCTGGAAAGCACAGGAGGCCAGAAAAAGCCTCTCCTTCTTCTGGGTGACAGCTGAGGCCAACAGAAGCAACAGATCTGGAAGCTGGGCTGAAGGGGAGACCTCTCGCTTTTGACAGAGGCTAGGATGGATTGGCTACTGGAAGGAGCTCAGGCAGGACTCGGCCCTGGTCAGGGCTGGAGGGTTATGGACTTGCTCACAACTGGGGAGAACATGAGATTGCAGAGACAGGAGCTGGCAAAGATTCAGGGAGAGTCAACTGTAGACACTCTGTATCCCTGGGGTGCCCAAACTATGGCCTGTGGGCAGGATCCAGCCCCTGATGCCAATTCATCTGGCCCATGCCACCCTCGTCACTCCTGGAAGTGAAAGTAAAACACGTCAATACAAGCGTGTTTTACTTCCAATTCTGGGAGCCAGGGTGGTGTGGGCCAGATGAATTGGTGTGTCTGTGTGTGTGTGTGTGGGGGGGCTGGATCCTGCCCATGGGCCATAGTTTGGGCACCCTTGCTTTAAACAGATTGCAAGGTGTGCTTTAATTCCGCTTCTGGTAGAAGGACACACGTGACCAGCCCGCTGAACCACATGACTGGCCCATGGCCCTGCTGTATCCAGTCTCCTTGTCTAAATGGGTATGGATTCATCTGTTACTCATTTAGACTATTTTTTTAACTAGTAATTTCTGTGGTGATCAAACAGGTAAACTCTGTTTCGATCCTAAAAGAAGACAGATGGACCTCTGGGAGGCATCAGTCAAAAGTCTGGCAGATGAGGAGGTGATGTAGCCTCTCTGGTATCAAGGAAGAAGAGCATTTCTTCACTATGAAGCTGCACACTCTCTAAATCGTCCTACCTCTGCTTCTGGGCCAACATGGCACCTTCACTGCCATGCCATCCCTTTTATATATATGTAAAAAGTGAGGGGATATATGTATGGGCCCCACCCTGTTTGGAGGCTGACCATCACATCTGGGTCTTATTTCACTCTTGGACAATTGCCTTGTAAATAATAATCATCTGCTTAAACAATTCAGAAGACTCCACTCTGTTTTTCTCCCAAGGAAAGTCTCTCTTCCTCCTCAATGTCTTCTTTTCATTTGCAAACTATGCTGCCCATTGATGCCCCAGGAGCACCACCGGCACCCAACCTGCCTTCTCCACTGGACTCTCCCACCACCCATCTCCCCTGTCTCCACCGACTGGATAGGGTGCTTTCCTTTCCACCTGCCCATGGGACACCTGGACCATATCGAACAGGAGTGTCCAAACTTTTTGGGCTGGGGGCCAGTCATGTGGTACCTCCCACCAGAAGGGGAAGTAAAACGCACCTTGCAATCTGTTTTGCAACAGGATGAGATAAATTTTACGCTGCCATTTCCTCTGCTTAAACCAGGGGCGCCCAAACTGCAGCTGAGCGATGAGGGTGGTGTGGGCCGGATGAGTTGGTGTTGGGGCTGTATCTGGCCCACAGGGCATAGTTTGGGCACCCTTGATGTAGAAGCTGTTGGGAGCATGGAAGAGCATTGTCAAGCTTCAATAAATGTGGTTTTATGGCAAAGATGTTATCCGCGAGGGCCCTGGCTGCCTAATTATTCCTGATCTGCTTCTGCCGATTTCTCCCTTTGGCAAGCTAGGAAATCTGCTGCCTTTTGTGTTAAAAGCAGCAGCAATTTGGAATGAATAGGCAGCAAATCATGGAGCAGCTACACTGACAATACGGCAACTCTTGAGCAGCATCGGATTACATAGCAATTTCCATGCAATATCGAGGTTATTACATAGTAAGTGCCATGCCATTTCAGGCTAAATGCATTATTATCACTTCTGCTGGACAAATCTACCTGGCAAAGCCAGGCTAGGGGGAAAGAGGATGCTGATGGGCTTGATTTGTTTGCTAGCCAAGTCATCTAAAGATTACATTTCTTTTGCACCTTTAGAGGTACCATTGGCTGCTCAGAAACAATTAGTCCCATCAATCACATTGTCTCTGAAACCATTGCTAATGGTGTTGATTATAAATGTGTGAAGGATCCAATTTCCAATCCAAGGTCTAGTGGAGTTTTCTTGTCCCAGAATTTGTGGACTGACTACGGAGAGGACTCTGAAATGCTCAGGTGAATTTGAGCTCCCAATTTTGCATTGCAACACTTTTGCCTACGTAGATAATTAGTAGACATATCAAAAAGAGAGAGAGATGCTTGGTCTGGAAGAAAACATCCTATGAGGAAAGGCCAATGGAGTTGGGCGTGCTCAGCCTACAGCAGAGAAGAGAGCAGAAGACCATTCCCAGCCCCCTTGGTTGGGGATGAGTGAACTGGGGGGCTTCAGGCTTTCCATCCTCAGAGGGAGCACCCACAATGCCTAGGGTTGCCCCAAAGTCTTTGAACCTTCCAGAGCCAGGTTGAGCCCCTCAAAGGCCAAGCCTCCCTAGACAATTGGAGGAAGCTTATAGCCTATCTGGGATTGATCTTGGGCTGAGTCAGGGACTTCTTCTGATGTGAGGTACGTTGGCTTTGTCGGAGATGATTCAGGCCAGGAGGGTTTGGGTTATCGCAATCTCACTGGGTCTGGCCAGGTTATCCTGCTATGGTAATAAAGTAGACCATACTGCCAGTGGGTCAATGCTGAGTGTCAGGCAGTGGTTAATTAACCTGACCACCCTGAAGACTAATGGCCCCACTTGAATCCATCTTGATGGAGGGCAGCAGCTTCATCAAGACTGGCCTGAGGACTTTGTGTGCCAAAAGGGCTCAGGATCAGAAAGTGACCCATGGAACTGGATCAAGGGTATGGGGGTCATGCTGTGATGTGGAAGGCAGATGAAAGGCCACTGGGTTAATACTGCTCCCAGGACAGTCTTCATGGCTGATCTCCATGAGGATCATCAATATTCAGAATTGGATATAGCAAAAGAAGGAGAATTCCACTGTGTGGATTCCTGGCTCCAACCTGAGCTGTTGGGATCAGGTCCAGGTATGGTGTTGACATGGGACCCACCAATTTTCCAGAACCTCCAACAGCGGGTCCACTAGTAGCGTTGATGGAGTTTCCCTTTCCTCCTTTGAGACTTGACCAAATGTGTAGAGCTTCTCTTTCTAAGAACAGGGATACAAGGACGGCATAACCCGGTGCTTCTACTAATGATTCTAGTGAGCTGAGGGGCAAAACCCTTGAGCAGCTCCAAGAAAGGTGAGGACTCAGGGCAAGGTCCCTCTGAAACTAAGAGAACTCTAATATCAGCTTCTGTGTCAAATACCCGACTCCTTCCCCTCCTGCGCATCTCACGGCATATTCAAAATCCTCTTTTTGCAGACATTTTGCAGAGAAATGCATCTCCTTTAGCCTTTGCTCATTCCTCCATGAATGCTGAAGTAACACCAATGCCGTGTAATTATTCTGCGGGTAATTATCTGGTGTGCAGGTCCCCCCCCCCTTTCAATCTTCTCCAGGAGAAAGGCATCATATCAGGAGATCAGCCGCTGCCTCTTGACATGATGATAATTATCCCCCTGCAGCTTTAAAGATAATTGTAATCTAGGAGGACATGCAATTTCCCCCAAGTCCTTCTAGGGAACAGGAAGCCTGCTTAGCTGAGGAAACGTTCATGAGGAGGAGTGGGAAGGCAGAGATGAAGGATGGGATCAGATGTTAACAAGGAGCCTGAGTTTAGGGCTCAAACGGTGCTAGTCTTAGAGGGACATGGTTTAGACAGACTGCCATGCCTGAGAAATACAAGGACATCCTCTGCTGAAGTTCTGAAGACCATTGCTGGACAAGGTAAGGCAAGATGGGGAAAGCTCCTGTTGGCAGTCAAGAGGTCCAGGCCTTCCTTAATGCCAGGGATGGAGATGGAAATAGAAAGATGGAGATGGAAAGATTGAGATGTTGGCTCCCTCCATCCTTACACCTGGGCCCTCCACATTGGCATGGAACAGCCTCCTCCTTTACCTGGTTCTTCTCTCCTCACCCTCCATTCCCATCTCCTTCAGGTTTTTGGGTGAGTCTCTCCCATTTTCCTGGCAGACTCTCCAAAACAGAAGGACCCCCAATTCCTTTGCCTATACATTAGACGAAGCCGAACGAATTCACTCGGCTGCTGTTCATGCAGAAGCCATCCTCTCATTGTGGACCTGCTTCTCCACACCAGGTTGGAAGCCCCAGACCTTTTTGCCTTTGGCAAGGAGAGGGGACACGGGTGGGTCTACTCCCATGGAGGCCTTCCTCTTGGAAAAGGTGGCAGCTGCTGCTTCCCCCACCAAAGAGCTGCGAGACCTCATTAGACAAGGCTGACATTTAGCAGCACATTCTCCTGGTGCCATTACTCACCACCTGTGTCCTTGTTCTCCTTTTTGTGCCGGCAATAAGTGCCGTGTTAGAGATGATAAATGACAGTTATTGGCTGCTGGTAGAAGAAATTAGGAAATGCTCATTAGATGCCTCATCACCGGAGAGGCCGGCATTCCCTTATGCTGGCCGAAGTTAAAAGGACCATAGCTCAATGCCTGGAGATAGAACTTCACACAACCTCCTGGGGAAGCAGGGACGGAGGGTGTTGAGAAAGGTGACTGGAGGCACTGAGAGAGGACACCAAAATAAGTCTAATTCAGGAGTTCTCAACCTTTTAAAGCTGGGGCCCGGGTCACACTCCCTCAGAGAGCTTCGGGGACCAGGCAACCAGTTTGCCCTTCCCCCACCACATGGCACTTATGGGTATGGGGGAAGTGGTCGGGAGCCACATGAAATGGTGCCATGGGCCTCATCTGGCTCATGGGCTGCAGGTTCCGAATCCCTGGTCTAATTGCTGTTGTTAAGGATGGAGATCAGAAGGTGATAGTCTTGTGATCCTTTATCCCTTCTGGTTATCCATGTTATTCTGTTTTTGAAATGGTTCTGGACCGTGAGATGCCCTCCACGTGCTGCTTTAGAAGGAAACAGGGAGGAAGAAAGCCTTCTGGCTCTGTAAGCAATAGCACACTAATACGCTAGAGCAGGGGCGCCCAAACTTTTTGGGCCATGGGCCGATCACGTGGTTCCTCCCACTAGAAGTAGAAGCAAAACATGCCTTCCCAATCTGTTTTGCAACAGGATGAGATAGATTTAAGGCTGCCATTTTCTCTGCTTAAACCAGGGGTGCCCAAACTTGGGCCCGTGGGCCGGATTCAGACCCTGATGCTAATTCATCCAGCCCACACTGCCCTCGTCGCTCCTGGAAGCAGAAGTAAAATGCACCCATACGGCCACGTTTTACTTCCATTTCCAGGAGCGACAAGGGTGGCATCGGCCATAGTTTGGTCACCCCTGCACTAGAGGCATCAGCATATTCTGGGAAAAAGTGAGAAAGTAAAGGAAATAAGACTTGGCGTGCGCATAAAATGGATGTCAGAGCAAGTGCTGAGCAAGAAGGAGTTCTGCGCCACAGATTGGAAACAGACCCAAGGAAAAGAGAGTCTATGATGCCTCCCAGCCCCCACCCAGGCCCCCACTGGCTGTCCTAAGAAATTTATGTCTCACCCACTCCATCATCTCCTTCAGGGCTGGGTCGGTTTGTGGGGGCTTTTTTTCACCACCGCCTTCAGAGGCTTCACCTCCAAAGCCCTTATGAAGTCCACTCCGTGATGTCACCTGGAACAATAATTCACTCCCCTCCCGGAACTGCGCAGCGGCCAGGAGGGCTGCCATAAATAACCGGGGGCAAAGATGGGAGATGGGAGAGACAAGGGTTTCCCTGGGGGGGGGGGTATGTGTGTGTGTGTGGAAAGGGGGAATTATTCTGACAGCTGGGGGTTGGGGAGAGAGATTGAAAGAAAGAGGGCAGCCAAAATGGGTTTCATTATAAGGTGAGTGAAAAACCACAAGTGTAAAAAATGCAATGGGGCAGAGAGAGAGAGAAACCCACAGAGTGATTTGTATTAGGCAGGCTTAAATGTTGACGGGTTTTGCCTCAACAACAGCCAGGCAAAAATCCCAACTGGTAAAGATGCTCAGAGCTGCTGCTGCTGCCGCCGCCACCGTCTAAGGTTGCTCGTTCTCTTGACTTAATATGGAGAAGGTGATCCAGTCTAAGTGAGGAAGTTGTGGAAGCTCCCTAGACCCCAGTTGGAGACCCTTAGACTTGCATTCAGTCCTAGATGGGGAAGTCGAAGTCCAGCGCATGAACTTCCACAGGGAGGGTTGAGTTGTTAAGGAAAGGTAAAGGTCGCATCCGACTCTAGAGTTCAGTGCTCATCTCTGTGTATAGCCAAAGAGCCAATCCTGTCTGCATCTGCAGATGTTTCCATGGGCATGTGCCAGGAATTTCTAGACACCTGAGCGCATGGAACACTGTTTACCTTCCCACTGAAGTGGTCCCTATTGATCTACTTGCTTTTGAACTGCTAGGTTGGCAGGAGCTGGGACAGAGATGGGAGCTCACTCTGTTGTGCAGTACTCAGGTCTTGAACTGCCGACCTGAGTGCTGCATGACAGAGTGCTCACCCGTTGTCTGCCCCAGCTCTTGCCAACCTAGCAGTTCAAAAGCAAGAACTTGTAAGTAGATAAACAGATACCACTTTGGCTGGAAGGGTAACAAGATTCTGTGCACTTTGGCATCGAGTCATTCCTACCCCATGTCCACAGAAACATCTGTATACACAGACAGCTGTGTTTTATTCGGCTGCAAAGAGAAACCACCACGAAGAGTTGGAATCTCCTGGCTTCGAGCAAGGGAGACCTTGACTTTGACCTCGAGTATCTGGTGGAGGTTCCCAAGAAAGAAAGGTGTGTTTCCTGGGGAGGGGGAGGATGGGTGGGGGAGCACTGGCTGCTCCTCTGAGGGGCAGGTGTTTGCAAGCCCCCTTCCCCAACCAGGTCAACATTGGCTCCTCTCCAGCTCCAAAGCAAGAATAAACATTTCGTACATCCACCCGAAGGAGCTTTCCTGCCACTCCCCCCCCCAACCTTTCACTTCTCCAAGGTGTGGTTGACAGAGGTCAACACTGGGGGGTGGGAAGGGAGCATCCAGAGGAGGGCTGGCCATTGGCTGTCCACTCGAGCACTAAGGCTATGTCAGGCTTACTGTCCAGTGATGTTGACCTTTCCTTTCCATCACAGGGCTTCCTAACGCTTCCTTCCCAGAGGAGGAGAGCGCTCCCTCCTTCCAGAGGAAACAGGCATCTTTCTTAATAAAATCCAGGCAAACAAAGCAGAGAGGGCTAACCTTTTGTGATGCTTTTGCTACCACTTGTTGTCACGGCGACAGCTGTTTTGTATGCGCTACAGCACCTGTTCTCCCACCACGTGGTGGGCCTTGCATGGGGGCATTGGGTCTTCTCAAGGCATCTGTTCTCTCTTCCTGGTGTCAAAGCAAAAGAGAGGGGAGGACAAGTCCCTGCCTGGGTCTGTGACACCCGGAGGTGTGTCGTTGTGGTCCTGGTCCTGGTCCTGGTCCTGGTCCTGGTCCTGGTCCTGGTCCTGGTCCTGGTCCTGGTCCTGGTCCTGGTCGTCGCCGTCGCCGTCGCCGTCGCCGTCGCCGTCGCCGTCGCCTTCTTCTTCTTCTTCTTCTTCTTCTTCTTCTTCTTCTTCTTCTTCTTCTTCTTCTTCTTCTTCTTCTTCTTCTTCTTCTTCAGGTGCCGTCTCCGTTCCAGATATTGACTATCATCATGGCGATAGTCTTCCTGTTCTTAACTCCTGGGAACAGTGTCTTTCAAGGACCTTCCACACCACTCTCCCAGGTTAATCAGCCGTGAAGTCCATCTACGTCCAGGGCTTGCTCTCTTCTTTCCAGGGATCTTTCCTCACAGAGGGAGTTGGAGGATTCTATACTTCATGTTGTTCCTCACGATATGGCCAAGATATTCGAGTTTCCTTTGCTTGAGGGTCTGAAACAGGTCTTGTTCTTTATCCATTCGGCACAATACTTCTACATAAAGAATTCCTTATAGACCCCAAATCCAGGTCTTTTTAGGACTTTATGCAGCAAAGTGTTATTTGCAATATTACTCCCTGTTGGGGTCTTTAATTTCTTTTTTACTCCTTCTCTGTGTTCTTGCTGAGAAGACCACAGAGGGCATCACCAGTCTGAATTCTGCCACTCCTCATCCTAATGAGAAAGGGTGGAACCAGGGAAGATTCACCTCCCTTTCCCTACTAGCTTCTTGGTCACACGCTGTGAAACCAGGTCCTCCCAAGGGCCAACCACCTTCTTCCCCTCATGTTATTTGGCCATTTTACGCAGCCAACCTGCCCTGCCAGGCTACTGGTAATCTCTCTTTGCCCAGGCGCATCATGCGCCCATAGGGGGGGAATGAGAATTTCTCACCATTGTGAAAATAACCCAAATCCACTGTGCTGGAGTTGCCGGTGTGTGTGTGGGGGTGCATTTCCACGGTCCATGCCAAAAAGCAATCAAGCTTTCCCCTTCCAAACACCCCCTTCTCAATTGCCAGATGCATGAAATTTGATTACCCAAGGCACAGTGTCATCTTTAACTCAGAGTCTTCAGGAATAATTGGGTTTTGTAGAGAAAGAAAGAGAGGTTTTGTTATATCCTCCCCTAGTTCACACTTTATCCTTTCTGGATTGTTTGATAAAGATCATCCGGTTGTGGACAATTCACCGCACCTGACTTTGTCCAGTTGCTCCATAATGTCTTCCTGGGGGAATTTCAGTCTTTAGAAGGACAGAGATGGATTTCCGGGCCAGAATACCTTTGGAAAGGAGCATATTTCCCCACTGTCCTTTCCTGGAAATAAGAAGCATTTAAAGGAGGGGAGGAATCCCCCAACTTTGTAGTGGCTTCCAGTCCATCCCAACTGAATGGGCAAAGTCTTCCTCAGCCAGGACTCATTCTGTGCATAACTGCCGAGGTTCTGCAACCGTGTGGCAGAAATACCTGTGGCAGTGGTCGCTGAAGCAAACATTTGTTCCGCTCTTTTCTCAGAAGAAAACAAGCCAACAGTGGGAAGGGAATTGAGTTGTTTGCCCATGAAGGAGCAGAACAGCATTGCCTTCATATTGACATTCAGTTTGGGTTTGGAGTTTTGCCCGACTGGCTCAAATTCTTCTATTCTCATGTCAAGTCATTTAAAAGGAAGGTTAACGGGTTGGAAGTGAAAATTTTTGAAAGAAACCACAACAAAAAAGAATTTAAAAAACAGCAACCCTGGTTTCTCACAAAATAGGCATTTCCGCCATTTCCAGTGGCTTAGTGTTTAACATGCAGAGCTTGGAGAACTGAAGATCAGCAGATCAGTGGTTTGAGACCCAAGTACTGCACAATGGAATGAGCTCCCATCTCTGTCCCAGCTCCTGCCAACCTAGCAGTTTGAAAGCAAGAAACTGCAAGTAGATAAATAGGTACTACTTTGGTGGCTGAGGTAACAGCATTCGGTGCACTCTAGTGTCTTGTCATGTCTGCTAGATGACCACGGAAAGGATTGAAGATGCAGACAGCACTGGCCCTTTGACTGTAAACACAGAACGTGCTGCATCCTAGAGTTGGATATGACTGGCTTTTGAGCAAGGGAGACCTTTGACCCTTTCCAAAAGCAGAGAATGTCAGGACCCCTCTGGGACTCCTGTGGGTGTTTGGCCAGGGTGTCAGTCCCACGTGTCCTCCAAGTGAACAGTCTTTGCACAAAGGTGCAAAATGCAGAGAAGCGAGAAGACGCCCCTCCTTCTTTCTCTTTGCTGGAGAACTCCAACCTCCAAGTCTCCAACCAAGCTCAGGACTGGCTGTTTTGTAACTAACTCTTAAAAGAGGCAAAATCCCTGCAGCCTCCCAGAGACAACGTAGAAAGAATAGCAGGGATGGATGGAAAAGCGGAAAAGGGCAAGACGAGATCAGGACAACCAGCACGGCCCTCAGAAGCCTGGCCAGGAGGCACTCAGGAGCTGCAAAGAGGCAGTTTTGCAAAGCAAGGAAGCCCTGCTGCCCCTCTGATCTGGCCAACGCACCAATGGAGGTGCCTTTAGGAAATGGGATCAAGGCACATAGAGACTACAGTTTCAAAGATGGGGCCATGGACAAAGTGGCCCGATCCTGTCTCCACACTGTGCCTCTTTCATGTATGCTTATTCCTAAGAAAATGCCGTCTGTTTTCTGCATTAAGTGGCAAAGTCTTATTTTGTAAAAATCCACATGAATGTTTGCTTCAAAGCAAGGAAGGTTCAGTTTCTCCAAAAAAATAAAAATAAAAAATAAATAGGCATTGCTACCATTTCCAAAATGAAAACAAAGCAAATTGCATTATACATGATTTCAAAGGTTAAAGATCATTTAGCCCCCCAAATCTGGGCAGGAAGCCAGTGTGGAGTAGCAGAGAGAGAACTGGACCAGGGTTCAAGTCCCATGGAAACCAATTCGTGTCTGGCACTGGCCATTCCATTCCTTGAATGCCTCAAAACTTGGAAACCCTGTTCGGATCACCACAAACCAGGCACAACTATTGAGACAAGATGGAGTCAAGCAACCACACAATGTACCCAATCATGATATGTTTTAAAAAATCATCACTATTATTCAACCCTAAGGTCTTGAGAAAAACTGGCCACCCTTATGGGTCAGGATTTTGACCACAAGGGTTCTGGGGAGTAATATTTTCCTTTCCATTGGCCCTGAACTACATTGAGGCCACTGTACAGAAGCCAACCTGCTGCCTGCTTTCTGGTCCTTGTGAAACACTTTGATTTGAATGCCTGTGTGTCTTGTTGAAAGGGGATGTCCCAATAAACCAGGCCTGTGGCTTGAGGTCCACCGGAGAACCATCCTCTGCCATCTGAGCTATGGAGAACCCCAACTAGTCAAGTAAACCTCTCTCAATTACCGAGGCCAGAAACACATAAATCCTGCACACATCTAGGGTACATCAAGAGATTACTTGGCTGGCAAATGGGCTCAGCTGAACTGTTGGTGCCTCCGGATGAGGTCTTGAACCAGCATCATGGTCCAACTCCAGCAGGTTTTTCTCTCACTCTAGGAAAAACCCTGATGCTGATGGGAGCCATAAAAGGTGCAGACAGATGTCTGAATGGAAGGAGTTGGGGTCAAGATATCAGCCTCCTTTTGTGGCTGCCACCCTTGGTATGCCAGAAGAAGCTGTTTGCAGAAGAAGGAAGTCCCACCTTCTACCTCTCCAAAATGCAACCAGCATCTTCTCTGGATAACTCACCAACCCACCCACAGCCCTGGTCCACCTTTGTTTTCCCAAAATCATTCCCAGAAAGGGTTGATGGGAAGGAATCTGGGGAACTGGAACATGCCGAAGAGCGGAGGAGAAAGGAAGGACGACCTGCAAGAAGCCAGTTGAGGATGTCATTGTCTCCATAAGTTTGGAATATCCCAGGAAGTCACTCAATACAACCCATTTTTCACTTGCATATCTTTTTTTTTTGTCTCAGCAATGTGACATCATGGTTGTTTCCAACTCCCAGCCAGAAAATACAGGGTCATGCTGGAAGTTTCACCGTACGTGTTGAAGGACATCTTGCTGTGATTATAACAAGTTTACAACCATAACGACCATGGTGGGGGGGAATCCAAGATTTCAGAGAGCAAAGGCCATGTGGATTTCACTCCAGAGAGACATAGGGGAGCAATAGCGTTCTGCTTTTTGTGGCACAATGTCGTCGCTAAACATCTATCAGGTTTGGATAAGGCTTATTGTCTTTGCTACCTCTCCACGCAGTGATAATCATACTACAAAATTTTATTTGCCGCCTCCTTCAGAGCAGAGCTAATCAGACGTGCATCTCCGGTCCTTCTGTTTCAGCCAGAGGCCTCATCAGGCACTCAATGCAACTCAGTAGTTATTCTGGGCTCCTGACTTGGGCTTTGCCAGGGCTCAGTGCTAGAGTTACAGCTGTCAGTCACTCTCTTTGCCAGCTTTGATTAGGGGCCTTCTGCTCTCAAATGGCATTTCCACAGTGGATGGAGTGGGGAGGAGAGATCCCAGAAAGGTATCTTGACATTTGCTGAAAGTACTCGAGATTCCTGTGAATTCTTCTTCTTCTTCTTCTTCTTCTTCTTCTTCTTCTTCTTCTTCTTCTTCTTCTTCTTCTTCTTCTTCTCCTCCTCCTCCTCCTCCTCCTCCTCCTCCTCCTCCTCCTCCTCCTCCTCCTCCTCCTCCTCCTCCTCCTCCTCCTCCTCTTTCTCTCTTTCTCCTCCTTCTCCTTCTCCTGCTCCTGTTCCTGTTCCTGCCTCTTCTTCTCTTTCTCCTTCTCCTTCAGGTATGTTTGTGTTCCTGATGAAGCAATGAAACTGGTCTGGTTTTAACATCACACTCAATGGATATGTTTTGTGATGCTATTCTTGCTATGTGATATTTGTAATTTGCTATGTGATATATGTAATTGTTTTTTATGCTATGGAATTTTGCTATGTAATTGTAACTGTTTCCTCTGTGAGCCGCCCACAGTCGCTGTGCGAATGGGGCGGCATATACAGTAATACCTCAGATAACGCTAAGACTTGGTTCCACAAGTCTTGGTGTTATCCGATTTTTAGTGTTATCCGATGCATGTTAAAATCCTATGGGATGTATCAGATAACATTAAAGCTCCATAGAGATACATTGTAACCACACAGGCTTTAGCGGTTGTTATCCGATCCATCCCATAGGACCTTAATGTTATTCGATCCAATTCTCCTCCCCAGATTACTTAACGTTATGTGATTTTAGCGTTATCCGAGGTAAACGTTATCCGAGGTATTACTGTACTGTATATGCTGGCATATAAGACTACTTTTCCCCCCTGAAAAACATGCCTCCAAGTGGGGGGGGGGGGTTTGTCATCTTATATGCCGGGTGCACTTCAGTTGGGATAGACATAGCTGCCCATAGTGGCCTCCAGATGCTCGCCCATAGTGGCCTCCCGATGCCCACCCACCTCATTCTACATACCATCCAGTATCGCACAGTATCCAGCTTGGCTGTGGCAAGCATCAGCAGCGAGAAAGGGGTGCTGATGCACTAGTGCTGCCCACAGGGAGATGTTGAAATCAAATCTGATGGTATTTTATGTTTTATTTGATGTGTGGAAGGTGTGCGGAAGAGGGGGTAGTCTTATACGGCGAGTATATAACAAACTCTATATTTTGAGTGGAAATGTTGGTGGGTCGTCTTATACTCCCAGTTGTCTTATACGCCGGCATATATGGTAAGTTGAAATATACAATACAACAGAGTATCTCGCAGGACTCTGCCCCACTCGTACCAGAATTCCATGACTGCAGGAACTGGGTACGCAACCCTGGCAGTGTGTCTGTGAGGAAGTCTCTGACTGGTGATAAAACAGAAAGCTACAGGCAGATCCTTTAAGGCAGGGGTAGCCAACCTTGGTGCTCTTGCTGTTCGAGGACTTCAATTCCCAGAAGCCCAAGTCAGCACACCTGCTGATCAGGGGGCTACTGGGAATTGAAGTCAAAGAACATCTGGAGCAGCAAGGTTGGCCAACCCTACTTTAAGGCTTCCAACTTGTGGGGAAGGAGAAAGGATAGTTCTGACCTAACCATTCAGTGCCCATATGAGAATGCAGACCTTCATCCATGCATGCATGCGCACACTCTCAGTCCTAGCAGTGTAAATAATAACTGGAAGAGCCGGGGGGGGGGGAGAGGAGAGAACATTTCAGAAGGCAAGGTTAATGAGCTACTCTGATTCAAGTCTTTCAGTTTGTACATGCTGTAGCAAAGTTAAACGCCTCCCAATGTGGCTATATGGGTGACCTCACTTACGGCCCCCTTAGTGTCTCAGCAGTTGGTGTGCCAAGAAGGACTTGCCGTTTCTCTTCGCCTTTCCCAACATTCACCCATGGCTTGTATTATTTACTTTGACCCTTTTAACCCCACAAATGCCAGAATCCACGTGAGGGATGAGTGGTTACTGCTCTGCCCCAGGAGAACCCTGGCCTCTTTCCTCTGGCCACTGGTCACCATGGAGACACATAAATACATTCTGAACTGGCGAATGTTTCAGCAATGATGATGATGATGATGATGATTGTTTCCATTTAATATACTACCTCATAGTCCTCGTGTTAAGCACTCTCTGGGCAATACACAAAGTAATTATGCAAACTACAATTCTCCCCCTAAGAAACCAAACGAACGCAGTCTACATCTCTGCTGAAAATAATTTGCACGTGTGAATTTCTTCAAACTGGCCTTGAAAACGGAACTCAAGAGTTACGTAATACTGTAAAACTGAAGCACATACTTTCTGTTCATTTCCCAAGGATGCATCTGAGCCAAGCTACGTCAAGTCCTGATGTCCTTCCCCACCACCACCACCTGCTTGGAACTCCCAGATGGCCTCAGAAAGCAGATTGAGGGAGCTTGACTGATGGAAAGAGCGCCCGTAGCCCATCATCTGTTCTTGTGAAAGCAACAACCACCATTCTGCCATGTCCAGACTGGTTTCAGGAAGGAAGAGGATGGGGGTGCGTTGGGATGGGAAGGGGGAATCTTTTTTTTCTAGTAGATTTCAGGGAAGTCTTCGAATTATACGTCCTAGCATTTGGGATGTGCAGGAGCAGAACAGAAAATGACATTGCAAAATATATTTTTCATCTGGAAGGAGTGAAATGAAGAATCCCTCGGAGACCCGGACAGCTCACTAGGTTGGTTTTATGGGTTAAGTAGCTTTCTTCAAGGGTGACAGTCTCTCTAGCAGCAGCTTATATTCAAAGTAATCTGAGCTTCAGCAGATCCGTCTGATACATTAAATCTAAAAAGAGAAGAGAGAGCTATTAAAACGATAAGAAGCCTGGTGAACATTCTCTCGGCAGAGTTAAATTGCAGAGAGGAGTGATAACTTCAAAAGGCAGAAGGAGAAACTCAGCAAAGAGCATGTGAATCAATGTTATTTAAAAACCCATTTCCAGTGCTGTTGAGAGCTGGATTGTCTCCCCCTCTTCCTTCAGTTTCATAACCTCAGTTGTCGCACCAAAAAATCACGTACAATGAATTCCCACCATAGTCTTCCTAAAGTCAATGGGGTTTGGTCTGTGGAATGGACCTTTTAGATCCATGCCATGAAGCCCAGGAGACCCATTGCCCATGCAGACTCCCAGAAACAGCCCATCCAGGCTTGCCTCACTGTGGAACGCGCACCCAGGTCTTGCCTCTGAAAGAGATCTACCTATGTGGACATAGGTTCTCATCCCTGGGGCCCTAGATGTTCTTGGACTTCAATTCCCTGAAACCCCAGTGTGCTGACTTGGGATTCTGGGGATTGAAGTCCAAAACACCTGATGAGCCATGTTTGAGGAACCCTACGTGTGGCAAAGAGATCACTTATGAGGCAGAGCTGGTAAGTAAATGGGGATGTCTCCATGTTACTTATAACAGGGGGCGTTGAACATTGGTATTTCAACTTCCAGAAGCCTAAGTCAATTCCCCAAAGCACTGATCAGCCAGAAATTGACTTAAGTTTCTGGGAATTGAAGTCCAAAACCAAAGGTTGGGGACCCCTGGCCTAGAATACCTATTCTGATGCTCTTTCTTTTAAGCTATGAGTGGGGCTGGTTGTGAGTACTGGCATTGCCTTTGTTGATGCCTCTCATGCTATGGCTACCAGGAGAAGGAGCCCATGGGAAGACCTGCTTGGCCATTGAAGGGTTAGGTGTCAACCCTCTTTTCCATCCATCCATCCATGGGAGGAATATGTACCCCCACACCTTCCACCTATATCAAAGTACAGCTCTTATAATTATTGTTATGAGATAGTCCTTGGCCTGCAACCCAAAGTGGCCAATACTGCTAAGATACGAAGCCCAAGAGAAGCCATGTTCGAGCTCCCAGGGTGGTTGCAGGAATAAAGACCATGTGGAATGACTGACATCTGATGGGTAAACCAATAGCACCTATGAAACCCTTCTTGATTTCAAGAATGAGCCTCTGATCACCCAAAAGGGGACATGGCCATCTTCTTCTGGGGTGGTGGGCAGGTCATCTGGGCAACATCTCGCTCCTCTTCTCCCCTGAGCAAGATTCAGAAAGTTTGGGTGGGGAGCCCAGTGTTGGGACTTGCATGGCGGGACATGGCAGGTGGGACTGTGGGACTATGAACATCTTCAGGCAAGAACTGAAAGGAAAACTTGTGGTGGTGGTGGAAGCAGTGGTGGGATGTCAAAAATTTTACTACCCCACCATGATGTCATCACAGTGTGGGTGGAGCTAATGTCATGATGTCATAACATCATGGGCGGAGCCAACATCATGATGTCATGATGTTGTGGGCAGGGCCAAAGAAAAAATAAAAATAATAAAAAATAATAAATAATAAAATAAAAATAAGCACACACACACGCACACACACACAGCCCGCCCACCTACAACAAAAACCCATAAAATAAATAAATAAATAAATAAATAAATAAATAAATAAATACATTAAAATACACCCACCCACCCAAACACCCACCCACCCCAAACACAAATCAACCAGAGCTTTTAAACCAGAGCTTAAAGTTTATTCTGGCTAATCTTTTTCACACTAGGTCAGATGGAAGGACCTACAGAATGAACTCACCACAAGATGGCTTCATTTTCAACTTTTCAACAGTTAAAGAAGTTAGGTACTAAGTCTTTGCCTAACCAGTTCTCTAGGATAATATGCCTTAATGTAAATGTAAAACAGCTGTACCTCCTTAAGGGTTCTCCAATTGGAGCAGCAATTGGAACAGCACAGGTATAGCTTATTGATGAGGTAACTCCAAGACTTTGCTTAAAAACCCCAAGCCAGGCCACCAGGCCTGCCGGCCACCAGGCCTTTTTAGGAACTGTGGTAGTACGTCAATATAGGTAAAGGTATTAAATATACATTAAAATACACACAGACACACCACATCCAAAGGTGAGTCATTTACCCTGGGGAGCAGGCTATAGGGAGCTTCAGGCTAGCAGCTTCTCTTCCTCCTCCCTGCTTGGGAGGACAGCAAGGAGCCCATGCATGCACACCAAGTGCTTGGCACGCATATGCAGTGGGGGAACCAGTGAAAAGGTAAGCACCAAAGGTGGTTCCCCCCAAAAGCTGCTACCAGTTCTCTGGGACACTGGGAAAAGTTACTACTGGTTCTGGCGAACTGGTGCGAACCTGTTATATCCCATCACTGGGTGGAAGTCGCCAAGAGTGACTTCATGCACAGTGCACACACAATAGTTATTTCTGAAGTAATATAGGAAACCCATGTTGTCTTCCCTATTTCCTTATAATCTCTTTCTCTGTCCGTCTCTCTAAGAAGCCTCTGGCCTTGTTTGGGCAAGCAAGGGACAGCAATGCTAGCCCAAAAGAGCCATTCCATCTCCCATCTCTTATCTTGTCCCCCTTTTCTATGACAGCTCAGGCAACCAGAAGGATGGGGTGCGATTCCCCAAGAGCTGCATGATGGGGGACCTGAAAGGAGCCTCAGTCGGGTAGCCACTGCAGACAATCCAAAAGGAGTTGTACAAACCGAGGAGAAGAAGATCAGGTGGGATGTGCCCAATATGAAAAGAGACCTCCTGGAGCTCCTCGTCTCTCCCACTGACAACTGGTGGCAGAGAAAGCTTCCGCCTGCCTGTCACTTTGTGAGATCCAAGTTCACCTCATCAAAGCGAGAGAAATGATGGAGTCTGATGGGAACCCATCAAAGCTCTGGCAGGGATGGGGCTACTCCAGCTTAGTTGAGTCCTGCTCACTCCATCCCTCCATTCTCTGTCCCCCCCCCCCATGCTCTCCTCTTTTGTTATCCCTTCCAGGAGGGAACATGGGGAGGCAGGACTGGACGTCCACTTAAGCTCCATTAGCGACTTCCTCTCTGTTGAGTTGCATGTATTATGGATACGGAAAAGCCTTCACCGTCGGAATGGAGCCTACATTATTCATGTCCAAGGCTTGTGTTCTGCCTTAAAAGCCCCTCAGCTTTAAGGGATGCAAAAATAAACAAATAAAAACAACAGGAATAGCACCGTGCGATGCCCTTTCCCTGGTGAATCTCCACTTGTTTTGCAGGTACTGAACAGAAAGCAGCAAAGCAGTCTTTTCAATAGCCTTCTTCATGCTCTTCTTTGTCCATAATGCCCAGGTGGCCACCTTAAATAACAGGGCTGGCCAAACTATGACCTGTGGGCCAGATATCGCCCCCGGCAATAATTCATCAAGTCCATGCCACCCTTGTCGCTCCCAGAAGTGGATGTAAAACACACCCACACAGGCGCGTTTTACTTCTATTTCCAGGAGCGACGAGGGCGCTGGAGGCTGGCTGAATTGCCATCAGGGGGCTGAAGGTTTTTTTTTAATTAAATTTTTATAATTTTCACACAATACAAAGAATAAAACTACAATAACATAAAAATAAGTACATAATACACGGAAAAAAACATAATCAAATATCTTGCTTAGTACACTTGTTTAAACCAACTTACTGTTATATAGATAGTTAGCATAATATAAAAAAGGAAAAGAATTACACCCGAGTGCTATATACAATGTCCAGGAATATAGCAGTTCAGTTTTTCCAAAAAACAAGCTTGATCCGGTACAGGTTTAAAACCTTGATTTTTCACTATTACATACTCAACAAATTTTTTCCAACTTCTCCAAAATTTATCTTCCCAGGCTATTCCTTTTATAAACTTCAATTCCCATGTCAGTTTATCATTTAATGCCAGTTGCCACATCTCTTTGTACCAGTCTTCTATTTTCACATTGAACTCACTTTTCCATTTCTTTGCTATACATTGTCTGGCAGCTGACATCATAATTAACATTAATTCTTTATCATCTTTGCTCATCTTAACATCCTCGGTGAGTGTCAATAGAGCTGGTTCCGGCCCCAGTATAAGCTTCTGTTCAAATATACAACTGATTTCTTTTTCTATGTTACCCCAAATTTTTTTTAGCTCATTACAGTTCCACCACATGTGTAAATATGTCCCCTTATCTTGATTACATCTCCAACAGTTATCACTTTTCTTGTTATCTATTTGATGCAGCGGGGGCGGGCGGGCTGAAGTTTGGGCACTCCTGGTTTCAGCAGAGAAAATGGCAGCCTAAAAAATCTATCTCCTCCTGTTGTCAAACGTATCTGTTCCAGAACAGATTGCAAGGCGTGTGTTACTTCTGCTTCCGGTGGGAGGAACCACGTGACTGGCCGGTGGGCCAAAAATGTTTGGGCACCCCTGTTATATAACCCTGCCTTATTGACTGGGCCAGCTGAGAGCCATGAGATGAGGTCTGCCTGGACTCCCCATTCTTTACACACACAAACACACAGATGCGCACATGCGATCAAGCTGGACTGATCTGTGACAAGAAGACCGTCTGGAGAGGAGACAGGGCCATGTCAACAAATCACAACTCCTCCTCTCTCCCCCCCCCCCCATTGTGCAGTCCTTAGTTACAAGTGCCCCAGCACTGTTGTGTTTCAAGGTTGTTGTGTCCCCCCCCATGTCATGTGCCAAGTGCGCCTGGCAGCGAGAGAAATATTGAAATCCATTCCCTGGAAGCAGCTTTTCCCGAATTAAATGCCATCTTTTGATGTCCCTATGGGTCCCAAAGCACTTTAAATGTGATTATTATTATTATTTAATTTGGTTCCGCATAATTTTTGCTCTCCTCTGAGGCTCAGGAGAGAAAGAGAGAGAGAGAGAGAGAGGGACGGGGTGTGGGTGGGTGGGAAGGCAGATTTAAAAGAAAGCAAAAAGCCATGCCAGATAAGTTGATTATTAAGCACAAACCTCAAACTCATCATTCTGGTTTTCTGCCGAGTGCTGCAAGTTTCGCGGCTGTTCCCCGTTTGCCCATCTGTGTGGTGGTGGCAGCGGGCGATGCGCAGCCTGCCATGTGCTCAGAGGAGAAACTTCTCCTCCCTCCCTCCTTCCCATTCCAGGCCAATTCCTTCAAACATTTCTGGCAAATCTCAGCTGTCCGTTAATGGCCTGGAACCTCCCAATGAGTATGGTGGGATCCTGCACAATGTCTTCCCTGCCACTACCTGCTTTGACTCCCTTGTGTGACTTAATTACTGTCTGGTCTAGAAATGTCCTGAGGTTCCTCTGCATTTCAATGGCACAGGTAAAGGTCGCCCTTGCTCAAAAGCCAGTCATATCCAACTCTAGGGTTCAGTGCTCATCTCTGTTTATAGCGAAAGAGCCAGTGCTGTCTGCATCTGCTTCCATGGAAATGTGGCAGGCATGGCTAAACACTGGAGTGCATGGAACGCTGTTTACCTTCCCACCGAAGTGGTCCCTATTTATCTACTTGCAATTTCTTGCTTTTGAACTGCTAGGTTGGCAGGAGCTGGGAGAGAGAAAGGAGCTCATTCCATCCTACAGTATTCAGGACTTGAACTGCTGACCTGCCGACCTCCCAGTCGTCAAGTTCAACATCTTAGCCACTAAGCCACGGCATTCAAAATAGTCATGTTTTGGGTTATTTGTTTATAGGCCACCTTTCTCCCTCCCAATGGCAGCCTGAAGGGAGGCGCAGAATGTTTAACAAGATCAAATTAAAATGCAATGGATGATAATTTTAAGAAATAATCAAACTACAGTAATAGTTAAAATACATTTTTGTTGTTCAGTCACACAGTTGATTGACCCTTTGCAACCCCATGGACCACTGTCTGCCTGGCACTTCTCTCCTCCACCATCCTCCTCAACTCACTCAGCTCTGTGCCCATTGTCTCTACAATGCCATCTAGCCATCTCATCTTTGCCCGTCCCCTTCTTCTTTTGCCCTCCACCTTTCCCAGCAGGCCAGCAGTTCAAGTCCTGAATACTGTAGGATGGAATGAGCTCCTTTCTCTCTCCCAGCTCCTGTCAACCTAGCACTTTGAAAGCAAGACATTGCAGGTTGATAAATAGGGATTACATCGGTGGGAAGGCAAACAGCGTTCTGCGCACTCTGGTGTCTAGTCATGCCTGCCACATGTTAGCAGAAATGTCTGCAGACGTAGGCAGTGGTGGGCCTCGTGCTATAAATAGAGATGAGCACTGAACCCTAGAGTTGGATATGACAGGCTTTCAAGTAAGGGCCACACTGACCTTTAACCAGTGGTGGGCTGTCAATTTTTTTTACTACCCCATCGTGACATCATTACGTCATGGGCAGAGCCAACGTCACGACGTCATGATGTTGTGAACGGAGCAAAAAAAATAATAGCTGTCTGGAACTGCGCATGCGTCAAACCTCCATTTGATGCATGCACAGTTCTATTTGTTTAGTGTGCATGCATCAAACCTCTATTTCATGCATGCGCCGTAAAAAAAGAACTGTGCATGCATCAAATGGAAGTTTGACACATGCGCAGTTCCGAGCAGCCAACCCAGAAATACATTTCCGGAGGGGGGTCGGAGAGACAACCAAACCGGTCAACCAGGAGTTTACCACCACCCCGGCGACCCCCTCCTGATGGGTGCTACCAGTTCAGGCGAACCGGTCCGAACCGGTAACAACCAATCACTGCCTTTAACCCATGTCCAACCAACTACTTTATCAAGGGGCCATCAAGCCTCACTCTGATGTCTGAGGAAGTGGAAATTGCTGCAATGTTTTCCCTCTCCTTTATTCCATTTTACTGTCTTAACTTTTGCTTCCTTGTGTCCCTCGTCCGGTGTTGCCGTTCGCCTTCTGAGACCACTCCGTTTTTGCCAAAGTTCAGCATTTCCCACAAAAGAAGCAAAACTGGGGCTGAACGAAGTGAAAATGTAGCTTGACGCCGGGGAGGATCTTGCCTAAGAATCCTGATTGCTGCTGTGTTGACAGATTCCTGGAAGGTAGAGCTACTGAAATGAATAATTCTCGCCGCTTCAGGGAATACGAATGCCTGCTAAAGACCTCATGATTATTATTATTTTTATCATTTTTATATTTCTTTTTGCTTATGGCTGGAATTCCTGAGAGGTACAAGTTAAGGCAAAGCCAAGCCGCATCAAGTAGATTGAAAGTGAAAGTCCTTTGAACTGCCTTCAAGGGCCAATCTGGAGACTTATGATGTCACTCACATTTCTTAATTACCTGGCCTCATATTAATCAGTCCTGGAATATGAGGTCAGTAAAACATCTAGAACTGTGATCCCCAAGAGACTACCAAGAGATGTGGCTGTCTACCACAGAGGTTCCCAAATTTTCCAGGTCATGGACCAGTCATCTGGTTGAGTGGGCTGGTCACGTGGTTCCAGTGTTTTACTTCCGTTTCTGGGAGTGGCGAGGGTGATGCAGGCCAGACCTGGCCCACAGTCCATAGGTTGTGAAGACCTGGTCTACCTTATGAGAATATTTATTAGAGAAGGACTTTCCTCAACATGTTCTGAGCGACCAACTCTTTGAGCGCACATGCAAAAGTTCTCCCCATTGAGCTCCTTTGGCTGAATGAATCCTCCTTATTTTGTAGAAAGGCCAAGATTGCAGTCAGATCTTCTCAAGAAGCCCCTGTCGTTGGTTGGTTGGTTGGTTGGTTTGGGTGCCCATCTTCACCTTGACTGGGCCCATACTTTCCTTAATTGCATCTGCATGGTGGCTCTCCACAGCCCAGGAGAAATGGATGCAGCTCTCCCCATACCGCCTGAACACCACAATGTTCTTTTGCCGTGCAACAAGTGCTCGCTAGGAAAGCTACCCCAGAAAACAGATGCGCTTCTCTTGAATGCCCCTCAAGAGAACTCACCAAGTGGACTCTAAATTGAGTTGACAGGAACCATGAAGGAAATCTAGCGGGTCAGGCAAGAGGGAGGGAGGCATTTCTTTCCAGTTCATGTCACAACCACATGGGTTCACTCACAAACCTTCCAGGTCCACAGACCTGTCCTGTCTTGTTTCTACACTCAACTGCATCGCTGCCTTACAGCCAATGACAGTGGCTTCATTTGGGTTTGATCAGAGCATGAAAGAAGAAGACCATCTTATAGCAATGAAGTATGAGTAGAGCCTGCATCAACACGTGTAAAGATGTATTTTCTTGATCTATTTTCTCATGAACCAGGCATTCGAAATGGATTTTGAAAAGGGGGTAGAAGTGTGGGGCTTCAAGCTACACAGGGGCATGTGAGAAGTATGAAGACAATGCTGTGACTCACACTTTGGTTCAGTGCCCAAAGAAATCCTATTCCTCAAATATTTGTAGAGGGTTTTAGGACCTAACATTTCCCTCGAGTTGCCCAACGCTGGGCCTGAACCCTGACTTCTGTGAAGGGACAAAGGACTTGCTTGAGATTGTCTGCAGTGTCTCGCCCTCCAGGAGATGAGGGGAATGGTCTTGTTGTGGTTCATTCTTTGTGTGTGCAAGGGCACAACAACAGAGAATTTACATTACTGAGCCACAAAGATTCAGGCCGAGGGACTCGTCAATCACTGAAGGCCACCAAAGAAGGAGACTATGGGGAGAGGAGGATTCCAGGTGGGGGACCAGTGGCTGTCTTGGGCCTCCCATCTAGATGTGACCAGACAGCCTGCAGAGTTCTGCAGAAACCAGCAGGCTTCAGACCACAAGACTGTGTCTGTTTGTGCCATGTATGTTGTGGCACTTTTTGTTTCTTTGTCTCTCTTGCATGACTCTTTCATTAGAAAAGTTTAGGAGACTGTTTTAGCTATTCAGGCAATGCTCATAACCCAGAAGCAGAATCCTAAGAGATGTAGTCCAAAAAGAGTAACTTTTCCAGGGCCTAGTAAGGCATTTCCCTCCACCCTCTTCCTCTCCACATCTACACACTCAGTGGTGGGTCGTCAAAATTGCTGCTACCCCACCATGACATCATGAACGTCATGGGTGTAGCCGCCGTCATGACGTCATGATATCATGACGTCGTGGGTGGAGGTTTTTTTTAAAAAAAATAAAAAATGTCTGCACATGCATCAAACCTCCGTTTGACACATGCACAGTTCTTTTTTTAGTGTGCGTGCATCAAACCTCTATTTGATGCATGCACACTAAATAATAGAACTGTGCATGCGTCAAATGGAAGTTTGACGCAAGCGCAGTTCTGGGCAGCCATTTTGGTTGCCCAGGAATACATTTTTGGAGGGGGCCGGAGAGGCGACCGAACCAGTCACCTGGGGTTTTACCACACACACCCGGCAACCCCTCCTGATGGGATGCTACCGGTTCGGGCGAATTGGTCTGAACCGGTAACATCCCATCACTGTACACACTGCATTCTGGGATTCCTCTTCCATCCAAACCCCCCACTTTTTCTGCCAACTGGGCATTTGCGTTCACAGGTTTCCTTCTCACGGCTGGTTATGGGTAGATGTCATCAGTGTGTCTTGTATATTCATTTGCTTTCCTCTCAGGCTTTGGAAGGCTTTGCCAGTGGATAACAGAGGGTGAAATTAATTCATTTTTTGTTTATGCAGGTGCTAGTTTGAAGAGCAAATGTTATTGCTTGCAAAATGCTTACCAATTTGTTTTCTGAAAGCGTGGCACTCCAAGAAAACATGGCAGCATCTCAACCGCACAAGTGTGGCTTCCATATGTAGCAAAAACCACCATTGGCAGGGAGGACCCATTGGCTGGGTTGCCTCCCAGCTCACCCACCCTTCTTCTCTGGGGAGTGCCGCATAGCTCTCGCTGCTCCTCTAACTTTCATGTGTCTCTCTCCTGGGATCCGGCAAATATGAGTCCTCACCAGATTCTGCCCGGCAGTCCTTTCCCACAGCAAGATCTTCCCCAGAGTGAACAACTTCCAGATCTTTCAATCTGCAACGAAGTCCTTCCTAACTTCCTCTTGTCCACACCCTCCATGCATCATGTAGGTTTGGAAAGCCATTACATTAATAAATAGGACTATAGCACATTTCATCTGTCATAACGATGCAAAAGATGTATTGAATCAAGAACTTCTCTCCTGACCTCCTGGAGTCTCTGCACCACTAAAATATATGGACAATCTGTATGGATTTGTGCACACATTTTTAATTGTATACATAAATAGTCCACTCATTAAAGGCTGTGGGTAAACATAAAGATAAAGATCGGCCTTGCTCGATAGCCAGTCGTACCTGACTCTTGGGTTCAGTGCTCATTTCTATTTATAGTCAAAGAGCCAGGCCTGTCTGTGTCTGCAAATGTTTCCATGCACATGTGGCATGCATGCCTAGTGCATAGAACACTGCTTACTTTCCCACCAAAGTTGGTCCTATTTATCTGCTTGCAATTTCTTGCTTTTGAACTGCTAGGTTGGCAGGAGCTGGGACAGAGACAGAGTAATCAGTTATCGAACTCTGACCATCCAGGCTTCAAGTTCAGTGTCTTAACCATTTGAGCCACCGCAGTCCATAAAGAATGTAGGTACATATCTTTTAATTGTTGGGATTTTTTTTTTCAGCCAAGGCATTTTTTTTGTAGATGCAGCTGCTACTTTGTACAGGTTTTCCCCCTTCTAAAAGAGAGTGAAAGTCTGAGCAGCCTGCAGATTTCTAAAGGAAAACGCATTCCTTTCTGCAAGGGGGGCCGGAAAAGCAAAAAGTGCTCCATTTCCCCATTGAAACATGAACCCAACTCATTGTTCATCTGCTCCGAGCAGCAAATGGCAGTGGTGGTGTGCTTGGGGGGTGCTTCTGGGCTTGTCTCAAAGATAGGCAATAATATGTGGCCTCCTTTTGAAAGCCTCCTGCTGTTCTGTGAGGAGCCGGTGGCGTTTCCGTGTCGATTATGAGCCTCTTGCCTGATGTGCAAGTCCCAACGGAGACCAAGGTGGAAGACGTAGACCTGAGAGGCAGCAGGAGGGGGAAGTTGTGGTGAGCCAAGAGCCGGGGAGGTTTCGAAAGGAGCAGAGGCTTCAAAGAGGTTAGGGTGGGAAGAGATCCAGGGAAGGAACTAATTGGTGGCCTTCTCACTTTCTCCAGTGTCCTGCTTCAGCCCAAGGAGACAAGCAGTGAAGGGAATGGGATACCGTCTCAGATACCGTCACGTCTGGCCGGCCTTTCCCACTACGGTCATGGAGTAGACTGTACAGCTAGTGATCAGCGCCAAGCATTGGGCGGTGGTAAATAACCTGACTCCCCAAAGGGGCCAATGGCTACAGGCGGAGGAGCCAAGGAAATGCCACTGGAAACCATCTTATGGGGCCCAACGGCAAAGTGAACAGAGGAGGAACCCCTTCACTATCCTTATTCCCAAGGGTCGTGGAGGTGGAAGAGGCCGTGCCAGGTGGACTGGCTGTGAAGGCACACCTTGTCCATATCCTCAAGGCTGCAGCAGTCCATTGCAGTCCCGGTGTTAAATCTGACATGTCTCATTTCATAAGTGCCGCAGGGGGTGGCTCTTCCGAGATCGTAGTGTGGGGGTCACGTCATGGCAAACTGGGATGATCCACCTTAAACAAATTCACACCAGTGGCATTTTTCCTGCTTGTCCCAGGAAAAAACTTATACAGTATAGTAAAACCACGACTTACATATGCCTCGAGTTACATAAAATTCAACTTATATAATGATTTTTGCACTGAAGTCATGTTACGATTTTCATAAATGTTCTGATTTACATAACACAATTTCTTATCAGTTTGCTTCAAGTTACATAAAAAATTCATTTTTCCTATGGGGTTGCTTAAATTTCCATACAGTGGTGGGATGTCAAAATTTTTACTACCACACCGTGGCCGGAGCCTAATTTGTGGGCAGAGCCAACGATGTGGGTGGAACCAATGTTGTGAGTGGAACCAATGCCATGGGTGGGACCATGTGACCTGGTGGGCAGGGCCAAAGTTGGTCATGTACACATAAAAATACAAATTACATAGACATAAAAATACACGTAAAACACATATAATACACATTAAAAATAAATACACATTAAAATACACATCCACACCCCACACCCAAAGGTGAGTCAGTTACCCTGGGGAGCAGGCTATAGGGAGTTTCAGGGTAGCAACTTCTCTTCCTCCTCCCTGTTTGGGAAGACAGCAAGGAGGCTGCGCATGCGCACCAAGTGCTGTAGGCATGCATGCACACCATGGTGTGCATGCGCAGTGGGGGAACTGGCGAAAAGTTAGGCCCCCGAGGTGGTTCCCTCCAAAAGCTGCTACCGGTTCTCCAGGACAGTGGGAAAAGTTACTACTGGTTCTGGCAAACTGGTGTGAACCTGTAACATCCCATCACTGTTTATATAAATACCATTTTTCTATGGGTTTGCTTCAAGTTAAGTAAAAAACCGATTTACATACAAACCTACAGAACAGACTTTTTGCATAAGGAGGGTTTTTACTGTACTCAGATGCGAGTAACAGCCACAGCCACCGCCACCAGTATCAGATCTTCAGAAAATGTGCTGCAGAAAGAGAGAGAACTTCTTTGCCCTGATTTCCAAACCTTGTGGAAACGTTGGTCCTAAATAAATCTTGAGGTATTTAGGCTTCAGAAGCAGATTTTCCTGAGAAAGCAGACAGATCTAACACAGAAGCCCCTGGGTTCGAACCTGAACTGGAGGGTTCAAGTTACAAGAAAGAGGAGTTTGGTTAAACTGAAGGAAGAGGTGGGGTTTTTTTTTAGCAATACCTTCAGCTTGATTAGAGATCAGGCAATTTAGATAATGATAATTTTGCATCAGAAATTATTCTGGGTTGAAAGGATTTTTGTGGAAGAAACTCCACTCAGGGAATTGAAGGTCCTTTCATGTTCTCAAAGAGCTGGGACAGAGACGGGTGCTCAATCCATCATGCAGGACCCGGGTCTTGAAATGCCAACTTGCCGGCCTTCTGCTAACAAGGCGAGATTCTTAACCACTGACCCAATGCAGGACTGGGAAGGTTATGGGCTTCTTTGGCCAGCAGTTGGTTAAAGCTTTGTTAATTGTTATTACTAGCGTTGGGCAGATTTCTGATTCTGTACTACAGCTCTTAGAAACCCGCACATTCTAGTCATTTCTGAGACGGATATTGAGATCGGTATCAATTAATTAAGCTGTTCCTCCTGCTCTACCAACCATATAATTTCTGCTGAGAAAGTGGTGGACTTTTGCATTTGTGTGTGTGTGAGAAGTCTGCATTCAGAGATGAGAAGCCTGCCTCCTAGGATGGGGTGGAGGTGGGATTTCTGTAGTAGTGGTTAAGACGCTGAGCTTGGAGACTGGAAGGCCGCGTTTTGATACCCGAGTACTGCATGACAGATCTTGAGGACATGAAAGGAACCTCATTTGAGCATCCCGTGAGCAGAGTTTCTCCAGCAAAAGTCCTTTCAACCCAGAGTAATTTCTGACCTGAAATGTATTTATTACTGAATGCTAGCCCACCTTCATGACTTTTGTGTGACGTAGAGCTTGGGAACAAAACCACTTTGAGTGTTCTAAACAGAGATTTTTCTGCTCCAGAGAGGGACCAAGTGTCAACTTTTGCATCCTATGCCACAAACAGGATGTCGAATGTGGAATTCTCTGACCCATACCACACAACTGAAGCTGAAGGTCAGTGGTGGGATGTCAATTTTTTTACTACCACACCGTGGGTGGAGCCTAATTTGTGAGTGCAATCTAATTTGTGGATAGAGTCTAATTTGTGGGTGGAACCGACATCGTGAGTGGAGCCGACATCGTGGGCAGGACCCTGTGACCTGGTGGGCAGGGCCAAAGTTGGTCAAGTGTATTTCTCAATTTCCTTTCCTCTACAAACCTATTGTTTTCTATAATCTATTTTCTGAGTGTACAGAATTGCCTTGCCTAAGTTTTCATCAACCCAGAGAAAGTCCCTTCAAAACAAGGACCCACTCTTTAATTATATCACAAATGTCATAGCTTGTGACATGCAATAGCAAGAAATAGTTCCTTCTAATTACCATCCTTCATCTTGCTAAATGATTCCAGGATGAGATATATATTAATATTAAAATTGTCATTTTTAGAAATTTTGTTCAGGCAGGGAATTCTTTGGAACCATAAAGGAGAGGATGATTTCTTGAGCAGGAATAAATACTGGACACTAGGATGTTTGTTTGTTTGTTTTGTGTTTCTTTTTGGGGTACAGGTCTATATTTGAATATCCTGTTAAACATACCTGAATATTCAGTTTTATGTTAATACGTGTAAGTGGTTAAATAGTGATGATTAATATCCAGAACAAGGTGTGCTTGGAATAAACTTATAGCGTTCCCCATGCGCACCAAACATTGAAAGCAAGCTTGGTTTTTTTGGAACACAGTTCAGAAGAATTCAAAGCTCTGTAATCAGTTGAGGCCTATTATGACTAATTATACTCCAGCTTCTGTTGCATACCTCCTAATCTTTGATAAATATGTTTATCACAATCAGTTCATTAGCAGAAAACTAAATGAAGGGAAGGGATTTGCCACACTTTCTACACCCAGGCTACCAGGTAATTACACACTAAAACTATGATCCTACAGAGCAGTGATGGTGAACCTTGGCACTCCAGGTGTTCTTGGACTTCAGTTCCCAGAAGCCCAAGTCCCTGTGAATCCACATGAATGGGCTTACTGTGTGTGCACTTGGGCTTCTGGGAATTGAAGTCCAAGAACACCTGGAGCGCCAAGGTCGCCATCGCTGGTCTATTGCCAGAGATGCACAAAACCCATTCTAGGAACAGAGTACCTGTTAACAGTGGGGGTCAAAATCCTAAGGTCACCACTTGCACCATTGCACTGAAAACAGAAAAGGAGGGAAAAAAGAAGGGTTAAAAATAGTGTGGGGTGGGGAAGGCCAGAGTCCAGGACACCCGCATGGCATTGCCTCTCCACTCAAAGCCTAATTGGGTGACCTGTTCACTCAAAGCCCACACAACCGTCCTCCATCCACATAGCCCTAACACCCTGACACTATGCAAGTGAAGTTTAGTACAACATGTTCAGCCACATCTCTGAGATGCATGGCTTCCTCCCGAGGCCTTCAGGAAAGCCGTGGCTGGACTCAGGCTAAAGATGGAAGAAAGAAAAGTCAAAGGGAAAGGCTGGAAGGGAGGGAAAAGGTGCAGGATAGAAGTAAGCCAGCAGGTAAGACTGGATGGTTCACATCTAGGGTTTAGCTCAGGGGTGCCCAAACTATGGCCTGTGGGCTGGATCCAGCCTGTGATGCCGATTCATCCAGCCTGTGCTGCCCTTGTCACTCCCAGAAGTGGAAGGAAAACACTTGTTTTACTTCCAGGCATCTTTTACTTCCACTTCTGGGGGTGACAAGGACGGCATGGGCCGGATGAATTGGCATTGGGGGCCGGATCCAGCCCACGGGCCACAGTTTGGGCACCCCTGGTTTAAGCAGAGAAAATGCCAGCCTAAAATTTATCTCACCCTGTTGCAAAACAGATTGCAAGGCACATTTTACTTCTACTTCCAGTGTGAGGAGCCACATGACGGGCCCGCTGAACCACATGACCGGCCCACAGCCCAAAAAGTTTGGGCACCCCTGGTTTAGCCACTTTGTGCTTTGCTGCATTGTGAGATTAATTGGTGGGGTGGAATGATGCTCCCCACAGGAATGTTATTGGCCTGGGATGTTATCAAAGCAGAGCTCCGCTCTCTGTGTGTATAAAAGATGCATGAATAGTATCTGCATAATACATCTGACTAGTTTGCCTTACAAATAACAATCAGCAGTTATTAGCGCTTCTCTTTGAAATAACAGGGCTCTGAGCGAGCAGCTGGCCTTCCTCTCCTTTTAAACCCTATTAATAGAGCTGAATAATGAAGATGTCAAGGAGGGACGGGCGGACCTGCCTCTTTTGCTTTTGAAAACCTTCCTACATTACCCAGCACAAATCGGGTTCCATCCTGTTTCCTCATGAGTTTGCAGAATTTTTTTGTGTGTGTGGAAAATTCATGCGTACTTTTGTGTGCAGCTGTGTGGCAAACTGGGGAGAAGCACTAAACTCCAAAGAACTGGTTTTCCAGTTCAAAAAAGAGAGTGAAATAAAATGTGGAACAAGCAAATTTCTCATCTCTTCCTGGTGCAGACTAGCTTAGGAAGCATCTGTTACCAAGACACACCTTCAGCTAGGCATGAAGGAGTTTATTTCTATTTCTTGGTTGGCCTTTTTAAGGAATAGTGAAACAGGGGCACCCACAAAAGCTGGCCTTTAAAAAACTGATGTAGCAGAAAGAGAAATCAAGTGAAGGATGCTATGCATGTGATGGGTTGGCCAAGTAGCAAATGAAGAACTGCTTGTCAGATCAGGTGCAAAACAAGCATCAATGTTGATTGAGTTTGCAATACATCCGTGGGCCGGGCATGTGTGCCACTTCAAAGATGGCAGGTGGACATTGGCTATCACAGAATGGAAGATACCACTTGACATCAAGTGACCACTAAGAACAGTGGTGGATTGTTACCAGTTCGGCCCAGTTCGGCAGAACCGGTAACAACATTACGGAAGTGGTTGCCAGGAGGAGTGGAAAACCCCTGGGCGACCTGATTCGGTTGCCTCTCTGGGCCCCCTCTGGAAGTGAATTCCAACTGTGCATGCGTCAAACCTCTATTTGATTCATGTGCAGTAAAAAAATAGAACTGCGCATGTGTCAAATAAAGGTTTGATGCATGCGCAGTTCCGGGCAGCCATTTTGGCTGCCCCGAAAGGAAGCACGACACATCCAAAAGTGGTGGCCGCCTTTCCACGTCCGGACCACACCGTGCCATGCCACGCTGCGCTGTGCCACGCTGCGCCACTGGGACGGATTGCCGCCATGCCACCACATTTCCTGCCTGCCTGTTTCTGGTAAGTTTTCCTGGGTTTTTTGTTTTGGGTGGGTGGGTGGGTTGAGGTGAATGTGTGTTTATTTTAGTTTAGTTTATTTTTATTATTATTATTATTTCCTTTGACTCCACCCACAACATCATGATGCCATGACATCATGACGTTGACCCCACCCACGACATCCATAACGTCATGGTGGGGTAGTAAAATTTTTGACATCCCACCACTGACTATGAAGACCAGCAACCAGATGGGAAGACCAATTCAGGGCAAAGTTCTGAAGGCCCTGGATGAGACTGGCATGCAATCGGAAACAGTGGAAGACGATGCTTCAATCCACTACGTCAACCAAGTCATCAAGTCTTTTTAAGCAAACTAACTGGCCTCACACTTCTTGAACTTCTATGTAAATTGGAACCGATGCTTCAGAACATTTCTGCAAAACACTAGTTTTCTTTTGCAAAGGAATAATTTTCTTCTCTTGTGCCTTCTTTGTCTGATTTTACCTGACGATTTTGTAAGCCTCGTGTTGTACTGTTGGTCTTCTAAAGCCTATTGCTCTTCCCAGGTAGATTGGGCCCATGGTTTCTATTCCTCAAGGATAAACCAACACTTCTTTAAAGCCCACCCATTCAGTGGCTTTGTTCTAGCTGGGAATATCAAGGAAGTTTAGACTATTTTACATCTGGCTTTTGAGCAAGGGTGAACTTTACCTCTTAGACTATTACCTTAATGATTCTTCCTCTTAATTACGGTAATTATTGTAGTTTTTGTTACTTTGATTCTGGGGAAAACAAATGGGATTCATCCTTGTGTGAGTGGGAAACATCCGCTTGCTTTGAAACCTAAAGGTACAAGTAAAGGTCACCCTTACTCAAAAGCCAGTCATATCCAACTCAAGAGTTCAGTGCTCATCTCTGTTTATAGCCAAAGAGCCAACGCAGTCTGTGTCTGCAGACGTTTCCGTGGACATGTGCCAGGCATGACTATACACAGCACTGTTTCCCTCTTGTTAATAGCCTCCAACTCCTGGTCTCCGTCTTTACTAAACCTTTGCGGCTCCAGTTTGGACCCTTCCTGCTTCCCAGAGATCCTCATTACCCTCCGTATGTTTGCTGTTGTTCATGATGAATATTTCATGAGCATATCCTTCCAAAGCTCTTCTTGTGGATGTGTGAGAAGAAATGATCTGCATTGAAGGGGGGAGAGAAAGAGAGAGTAAGGGAATACAAGAGAGAGAGAGAGAGAGGTATCAAAGTATGCGACTAAGTCAGGGCAGGGGAGGCAAAAAAAGCCAGCAAGATAGAATCTTTCCCAAAGAAAGGGCTTGCCCAGTGGTGGGTTGTTAAAATCTTCATGACCACACTGTGACGTCAGCAACGTCGTGGGCATAGCCGACGTCATGACATCATGACCTCATGGGTGGAGCAAATTTTTTTTTAAAAAATTTAAAAATGTCTGTGCATGTGTTTGATGCATGCACAGTTCTTTTTTTTAGTGTGCATGCATCAAACCCCTATTTGATGGATGCACAGTAAAAAACAGAACTGTGCATGCGTCAAATGGAGGTTTGACACATGCGCAGTTCCGGGCAGAAGTCACAGGTGGACCCGGCTGGAAATCACAGTGCTTGGAAGGGAAGCCATGGCAGACGCGGTGGTGGGTTGAGAAGCCGCCCAACCACATCCTCGGTTTTGGAAAGAGGAACAGAGGAGGCGGCCTTTCACCGAACCGTTGCCTCCACCACATCTGTCCTGCGCCCAGTGAGTCACAACCCTAGACTGGCCACATTTTTTTTTCATGGATGAAAGGGGAAAATGCTTGAGCTTTTTGAAATCCACAGCTGGGAGGAAGGAAGCAAACCCAGGCCAATCTCTCAGGGCAGCAGAAGCTTCTGAGCATCTCCTTGACGTCCTGGGTTTGTGGGGCTTGCCCTGGGCGGGAGGCTGTTTCTCCTTGGACAGACTCTGCATCCTAGCCAAATGGGAAGCATCCTCGATGGGTAGCCCTCCCCCCCGGGCCATTGAGGAAAAACCGCCACTACGGATTCCTTCTTGCATGGGCCACGGAGTCTCTGTTTCAGAACCTCTAAGGCAGGGGTCCTCAACCTGCCGCCCTTCGGCTGGATGCAGCCCATGGAACCATTTCATGTGGGGGGCCCACCACCACCTCCACCACCACACCAGAAAGTGCCATGTGCTAGAGGAAGGGCAAAATGGCCATCTGGCCCCCAAAGCTGTCTGAGGGATCGTGACCCGATGGTCCCCAGCTTAAAAAAGGTTGAGAACTCCTGCTGTAAGGGGAGCGGGCCTTTCCTGGCCAAGCGATCCTGTTATAATCATAGAGTAGACTCAACTGTCGGTGACTCAATGTCATCAGGTGATGGTGAACTCACCTGACCACCCTGTGGACTCATGGCCTTGGATGGCAAAGTCCACACGGAGGAAGGGTGAGGGTCCCCAAGTGGATTAAAGGGTCCCACTTGAGTCCATCTTGATGGAGGGCGGCCGCTTCATCCATCCTGGCCTGGGGCTGATGATGATGACTTTGGGTGCCTAAAAGGACTCAGGGCCAGAAAGGGACTCACGGAACTGGATCATTGGCACTATGGGTGTCACGCTCCGATCCGGAAGGCAGGTGGAAGGCCACTGCATTATTGTACTGTTCCCAGGACAATCTTCATGGCTAATCTCCATGATGAGAGCCAATATTCAGAATCGGATATGGCACTTGAAGCAGGAGGAGGAGGAGGAAGGGAAAGAGGCCCCTCACTGGACCACACATGCACTGAGATTGGTTTGACTTTTCAGCAGGCCCCCCACGATGCCCATTGAGGTGAGGATTCTACCACCGCCTGTCCTTGGGCTTCCACCAGGCATGGGGTCTCATTTCCTCATTCTTGTCAAGGTCCCCATGTTTTGCATGAACTGCCTCTGTGTGAAATCCACCTCCTTCCCCTTTGAGAAGCAAACCATACCTGCAAACCAGCACCGAACAACTGGCTCTGAAAGGGGGGAAACTACTTCCCCCAAAAAATGCTTCTTGTCCTTAAAAGCCAACACAACAAAGCAGCCAAACTGCTGTCATTTTGTACCCCTTGTGTTAAATTGCTGAATTTGCACAACGGAACATGTTTTGCCTTTCTCCTTTTTTTGCACTGAGAGCAGAAGGTACTTTGTTCTCTTGCAAGGTGAGAAGAATAATTAATTTATTTTCCCAACCTATCAGGTTCCTAACACAAAGAATAACTAAGAGAGAGAGGGAGAGTAACAAAGCTATCTTGTTAGAGATTAATCTTAAAGCGTGGATAGCGCTTGAAGACACTTGCCTATGCCAGCGTGGCTGTGACATTGTGGTTGTTAAGAGGGACGACCATTGAAACCAGGAGCAGGTCTCAAATCTCAATTAACTCATGGCCCTGCCCAAACTTTTTCAGGCCGCAAGCCGGTCACATGGTTCAGAGGGCCAGTCATATAGTTCAGCGGGCCGGTCACATGGTCCTTCCCACTTGGAAGTAAAACATGCCTTGCCATCTGTTTCGCAACAGAATGAGATAGATTTTAAGGTGCCAATTTCTCTGCTTAAACAAGGAGTGCCCAAACTATGGCCTGTGGGCCAGATCTGGCTCCCAATGCTACTTCATCAAGCCCACACTGCCCTCATTGCTCCCGGAAGTGGAAGTAACATGCACCGGAACAGACACATTTGACTTGTCACTTCCGCTTCTGGGAACAACGAGGGTGGCGTGGGCCAGATGATTTGGCATCGGGGGTTGGATCTGGCCCACAGACCACAGTTTGTGTGCCTCTGTGTCCCACCAAATCCAGATGTTTGCTCTCTGTTTACTGGTGCTTATTTGCTAGAGGAGACCTCCCCCTGCCCATAACTTGATCTCGGTCCTCAACATGCTCTCTGTAAAAGCCCATTTCTGTAGGCAAACACTCATACATGTCACTTTAAGCCTGCCTTGTAAACATTTCCCCTCCTCCTCCTCTGATCTCCTGATGGCCTGATCGTACAGATGGCCCAAGGCAGTTTGGTTCAGCAAAGCTGCATCTAATTTTATGCCACTTTATCGCGTTTACAAATCAACTTCTCCCTCATAAATACGTCCCAGCCAATCTGAAATGGTAACTTAACCCTCCTCCTCCTCTAACAGTCCCTTAAAAATGTATCCAGCCTTTAAAGAGGATAACAAGCTCTCAGCCTTCAAGAATAATTAGACAAGAAGGCCCACTGCTATTTGGGAGCTTAGTGGGCCACAAAGTGAGGTCGATCCTTTCTTCCGCCGAGTAGGTCCATCTCACCAGCCAACCTGGAGCTCATTCCCACCTGTTGGGTTTCCATTTTCCACCAGCTTGGCTGGCACTGAGAAACAGACATGGTCTTCAGAGAAATCTATCCATGCAGTGATGGGATATATTACCGTTTCGGACCAGTTCGTCTGAACTGGTAGCACCCCATCAGGAGGGGTTGCCGGGGTGGTGGTAAAACCCCGGGTGACCAGTTCAGTCGCTTCTCCAGCCCCCTCCAAAAATGTTTTTTCTGGGCAGCCAAAATGGCTGCCCAGAACTGCATATGCATCAAACCACCATTTGATGCACGTGCAGTTCTATTTTTTTAGTGTGGATGCGTCAAATGGAGGTTTGACGCATGTGCAGACTTTTTTTAAATTTTTTTGCTCCACCCATGACGTCATGATGTAATGACATCATGACATCAGCTACACCCACGACGTCCATGACATCACGGTGGGGTAGCAGCGATTTTGACAACCCACCACTGTATCCATGGTACCATTTCATGTGGCCCCCACCCCTCCAAGGGCATTCAAGAAACAAAATGGCTGTCCCCTTTTGAAGCTATTGGGACAAAATGGCCACCCTATCATGCAGGCAGGGCAAAATAGCCCTCAAAGCTGACTGAGAGAGTGTGGCCCGGCCCCCAGGTTGAAATGGTTGGGAATCCCTGATTTAATCCATCCATCTAATCCATCTCTCCAATTTATATACCACGTGACTGGGTGAAAACCACTGTTCTTGGCAGTGAACACACAGAAATTCTTTGGTGACCCACCCAGAACCTCAGTGTCCATCAACACAATGTGTGAGGCTGCGACCTTTTGGGTCAACATGCATTAATTTATGCTTGTTTGCACATTAGATCACATCTGCTCATTTCCTGAATGTGGAGGAATCCTTTCCCACCCGTTTGCAGTCGGCAAACCTGGTCCCTCACTTTTCATTCCTAACTTCAGATCATGGCCCCATGGCCATATGAACTGCCCAAGCCCTGGACTATTCGGGGAGAGAAAGGGGGTGGGCAGATAGGCACCAGGCTTTGTTTGATGGGATAAAAATTAACACAGCACCATGAGAGGGTCAGGAAATGTGTCTGTTGGCAAAAGGTTGCCTAGCATCTTATATATTTCCTTTCAAATTCTAGGCCTGGAGACACAAAAGAAGAGGAAGCGTTTAGATACTTGTAGATGATGTTCAGATTAAAAACCCAACCCTAAGCAGAAGAATCTTGACCATGGTTACTAAGAGAGAGGTACTACGTGTTGGCTTGGAGTTTCAATACTCTTCATGGAGAGCAGAAGGAAGCCAGGCATGAATGTCTTGGACCGAGGTTGCTTCGTGGCTTCCCTGCTCTCCACATGGGGCTGGAGATCAGTCCAGGGTGGCACCAAATGCTTCACTCACCGGCCTGGGATCAGACAGGAGGCATCAAAGACCACGGAGTCCTCTTGGTAACCATCCCCAGCCGAAGCCTGCTGGAGCCCATCACTTTCACCTTCCAGAATCTGCTGAGGTTTCCTTCTTCTCAAACGCTTTGAAGCTAGAGTTGGATTCTCTCACATACCATCATCAGGTGTTGGGAGGGCTTCTTTCCAAACTTAGTGCTTCCCTTCCTGCCTTTCCCCCATTTTCAGTTAATTCTGCAGCGTGTTGGCACGTATTTCTCGGTGTGTCTCACAGTATTCCGTTTGAATCTATTTAAGTGAAAGAATGTGCCTTGCGCATCAAGAGCAGGATAGGTAATTGGGTTCCCTTGGAATTTCAAGTGAATCCCAGGAGGCAGAGGACAGAGTGACTTCCCGCCACTTGGCTGGGAGATGTGAGAGAATGTATACAAAGAATACAACAATGAGTGTGCTGAGATGTAGTCAAAATCTGAGTGTGTGTTGTGTGTGGGGAATGTCAGAGTAGACAGGCACACCCACAGGACCTCAGTAGATACCAGCCTCTTCAAAGTAGTTTGGGAGAGGTCTTTCTAGTTACTATAGAGACTCCATACAAAGGCAGGACGGCAGACCAGGTGTAGTTTTGTCAATACAGTCAAACCTCTCATAAAAGTGTTTTGCTTAAAGAGTAACTCGCTTAAAGAGTAGAATTTTCTCTGAATGTTCACTTCGCTTAACAAATAAAACCAACCTAAAACTCGCTTAACAAATAAATCAGGGTTCGCAATCCCCCCCAAAAAATTGGTCACTTACAATGGTGTTTCAATTAAAGAGCAAACTCGCTTAAAGAGCAATCCTGTGGAATGCATTATGCTCTTTAAGCGAGGTACAACTGTATATCTAAATAAAATGGGAGGCATGCGTCAAGCTTCATTCTTTCCGAACTTGTGGGCCACTTTCTACAGCATGTCTTGATTTTTGGTGGCCCCTGTACTAACATATTGCTTTCAATGAAACTAAAGAAGGGTTTTCAGTGGCTTGAGTGGTTAAGATTCTCAACTGGAAGTTTGGCAGGTCAGCAGTTCGAGACCTGAGTAATGCCCGGCGGAATGAGCTCCCATCTCTGTCCTGGGTCCTGCCAACCTAGCCATTCAAAAGCAAGACATTGCAAGTAGATAAATAGGGACCACTTTGGTGGGAAGGTAAACAGTGTTCCGTGCACTCCGGTGTTTAGTCATGCCTGCCACATGTCCATGGAAATGTCTGCAGATGCAGACAGCACTGGCTCTTTGGCTGTAAACAGAGATGAGCATTCAACCCTAGTATTGAACCCTAGGGTAACCTTGACCATTTCAATGCAACCGGGTGGTGGTGGTGGTGGCCAAATGGCTGTTCAACCTCTTCCACTGCTGATGCAGCCCTTCTGCCTCTTTTTGCCACCCCCCCCTTCCTGCTCCAATTCTCTGTGGTTGCTTCTGATGCCTCTCCACGGAGATAGAGAAGCGGGAAGTGGTGGAGTTGTGGTTTGCATTAGGGCCCTTCACTCTGCTGCTCCTTGCAAGGCCTGGCACACAGGAGGTCTCTTAGAAGGCAGAAACAGGGAGGGCCAGGAAGCAATTGAGATGGCAAGATGGTTTCAGCAGAGATGGGATCAAAGGCGAGGAGGAACATTGGATGCCATCCCAAGAGGGCAATAGGTATTTGGACAGAAAGCAAGAAGCGGAGAGGAGGAGGAGGAGGAGGAGGAGGAGGAGGAGGAGGAGGAGGAGGAGGAGGAGGAGGAGGAGGAGGAGGAGGAGAAGAAGAAGAAGAAGAAGAAGAAGAAGAAGAAGAAGAAGAAGAAGAAGAAGAAGAAGAAGAAGAAGAAGAAGAAGAAGAAGAAGAAGAAGAAGAAGAAGAAGAAGAAGGATGGGTTGGGGCCAAGGAGAGCTTGATGGCTTCTGACTCTGGGAACAATAGACCATTGTATCAATGGAAGCTTAGGAGGACACTTGAGAAGGAGAGCAAGCCATGGAGGGCTTCTTATGTTCCAGAACAGGGTTGCTCAAACTACAGTCCGTTTACTGGATCTGGTCCCCAAGGCCAATTCATCCGGCCCACGCCACCCTCATCATTCCCGGAAGTGGAAGTAAAACATGCCCTGTGCCATTTCTCTTCCGGAGCCTGTTCTTTCCCCCATCAATTTTGTAAGAGGGGAGGTCAAAAAGAGGATACATTTTCATTGTTTTTTATTTTTTCTACTCAAGAGTAATCTAGGGCCAAAACGTAGGGGAAGCATTCAGGAGCTTTAACACTTTCCTCTTTGCTGTAGTCCCAAGTCCAGATTGAAACCCCCAGAGCTGCAAGTGGTTAAGACGATGAACTTGAAGTTGGCAAGTCACCAGTTTGAGACCTGAGTAATGCACGATGGAATGATCTCCCATCTCTGTCCCAGCTCCTGCCCCAACTTAGCAGCTTGAAAGCAAGAAATTGCAAGTAGATAAAATGGTATCACTTTGGTGGGAAGGTAAACAGCATTCCATGCACTTGGTGTCTAGGCATGCCTGTCACATGTCCATGGAAATGTCTACAGGCTGCAAACAGAGGTGAGCACTGAACCCTAGAGTCGGATGCAACTGGCTTTCAAGCAAGAAAGTGTATGAAATAATTTAGTAAGTAAGTAAGTAAGTAAGTAAGTAAGTAAGTAAGTAAGTAAGTAAGTAAGTAAGTAAGTAAGTAAGTAAGTAAGTAAGTAAGTAAGTAAGTAAGTAAGTAAGTTGAATGGAGGGGCAGGTTGTGGAGACAGAACTCCATCCCCTTCCTACCGCCTGGGGTTATGGTCTATGAAAGTCCCTTTGAGCTTGCTTTAGACTCTGTAGTCTCCGTCGGTTCAAGTCCAGTGGAGAGAAACATTGGGCCCCAAAGGTTAGGAATAAGGAAGGATGAAGGCAGAGCCTTTAACTGGGTCTTTAAAGTATTGTCTTATTTGACACCCAAAGTCAAGGACTTTGAAGCACAATTCATGAGCAGCTGGAGAAGCAGACCACAACCCATTCTTCATCGTTGCACATCACAGGTGTCAACTTTGAACCTGAGAGGTATTCAGGAAGGAATGCGGAGTCCTTTTGAAGAACAGCTGGAGAAGGGTTGGGATTAATCACACCAAGGTGGTGGCCCAGACAGGCCCAGCAGGCCCAGGCAGCCCCTCCAGATGTTGCCCATGCCTTCTCTCCTTCCAGTTTCCTTTCCTTCGGCTGGATGGGAACTGCCGCCTCCTGCTTTGCCCTGGACTGGTTCTCATCTGTTCGTGGTCTTTCTTTGTTGATGTTCAGCAGCTCATTTCTTGTGTGCATGTTTGTTTTCTGTGGTGCATTGATTCTGTCATGTTTGAAAACAAAAAGGTCTCGTTACTAATGGAAGACATGCCCGTGTGGCCCTCTCGTTGGCCGGGGGAAGTGCTTTCGATTAAGGCCACATGCTGCGCTGACTAGAATCCAACTCTTGATGAAATTTGTCAAGATAATCCAATTGAGATTCCAGTTACCTTGTATGTTTTCTTCCTGCCTCTATTCACTTAGAGAGGTTGTTGTGGCTTTCTTTGGTTTGGGTGCTGGATCCACCAGCCAGCCTGGAGTATCTGCACATTCATCAGGCTGTTTGGCTCCGCAGAAAATGAAGGAATGGACACCTTCCTCTTCTGAGCCAAGACTTTTGTTTGTTTGGTCTCTGGTGGTGGAAACACGGCTCCGACACCCACAAACAATGTAATAAGTGGTGTGACTTTCTGTTGCATGTTGCCTTGTGTAAGCAAAAAAAATGTGGGGTTTCCCCTCTCCTCCACTCCCCTTTCCACACATTCTAATTTATGCTAAAATTTGAGGTCTGTTCCAGTGCTAAAACCTTACCACTTACTACATACATGGTATTAAGAGCACATGAAGGAAGTCAACATAGATTGCCTGAGCCAGAAGAATGAGAATCCGTTAGTCTAAAACTCAATCCAAGTCTGAGCTCTTGCTAGAGGCAAAAATGTGGAAACTGGTGTGATCATACTTTGAGAAAACAAGACTCACTCAGAAGGACAATAACGCTGGAAGGCAGCACAAAAAGATGAAGCTGGGTTGGGTCAAGAAAGGAAGTCACAGCCTTGAGTTTGCCAAACCTTTGCTTTCCTGTTCAAGAGCACCCCATTCTCCCTAAATCCAAGAGTCCTGGTGATGTCCCAGGGTGGACACATGGGATGCCACCAACGCATGGAGGGAAGGGGTTGAGAGGGAACACTTTCTCTCAGACTTTGTGCTGCTGCGACAAGAAGGCTCAAAAGAGAGGGTGCTGGTGGTCCTCCTCCTACCTTGAACCAAATGGTGTGATTTCAGTTTGCCGAAGGAGAATGGGTTGAATTGGCCTTCCAATCAGGCTGGGGTACCCAAACACTGGCTTGGTTTCCACCATCCCTGTCATGTTCTCTGTACCCGGTCTGTAAAGCTGTCTCAAATAATAAAAACCTCACTCGAGCACCCTAGGGCAATGGCGTATTGCTTGGTAAAAGAGGGTGGGTTAGGGTTGCCAGCTCTCGGCCCTCTTTTCCTAGGTACCTTTCTGGCCAATAACTTGAAACAGAAGACTAATGGACCGATCGGTGTGCAAGGCGACCAATGGCAAAGCTGAGGATGGGGTAAACAGTGGTGGGAGGAGGAATTCTGTTCTCCCAGACTGACTAGTGCTTCGACAATGGGAATGAGGCATTATGTTAGAGATATGGCAGAGGGAGTCAATCATTGGGCGGTGAGGGCAAATACATTTAAGATTGCTGATACAGTGAGGGAGTCAAAGCAGGTTATTTACACTGAGGCCGTAGAGGAAATAATCGCTAGACCATTCAGAGAGAAGCGGGCTTCTAAAACTAATCTGCCGGAATATCTGCAGCCAGGGGAGGAGGACTTGTCTGTGTTTAAAGATGGGAATATACCCCTCTGTCTGTGGGAAACGAGGTGGAGGGCATATCATCAGGTACTTAATGTAGGAGCAACCAACCCATGGAAAAAAGAAGAAGAACAGCAGTGCAGGAGGATAAGATGTCAGAACGGTAGAGGTAGAATAGCAGGCCAGAGACCCCTGAGGGAAACCTGTTCTCATTTTGCAAAAGAATATCCTTTATTGCAAGAAATTTGGGATGCTCTGGCAAGTAAATTGGACTGGCCTTATGTAAAGGAACAGAGAGCAGAGACAATTCTGTCGGGGACAGAGCCAGGAAAGGGGTGGAAAGGACCAAGAAAGAAAGGGAAGCTGGAGAACTGGAAAGTGCCCTGGTCTTTGGTTAGATTAATTAATCTGTTTGCCTTAAGCGCTCTGATGTTCCAAAGGGGACAGGAAGGGAAGACGGGAAAGCTGGCAGATCCCAAACAAGCGTTGGGCAGTGTGATGGCAAGGCTCAGAGTATATGCTAAAAGAATGATGGTGAGACAGAAGATACCAGACAGGTACAAATGGTGGCAGTGGTTGACAGAAAGAAATTTGGGAATATTAAAAGTTAAGTTTCATGTAAATGACAATATAATTGTAAATATTAGTCTTCTTTTGGTAATGTATATAATGTATATTTCCCTCCACAATCACTATACAGTATATGTAACTATGTTTACTGAGCTATGTAACTATATTTTTCAAGTTTTTGAAAGTGATAACAAGTTTATGTAGTTCAACTCGACAGATGGTACTGTAGTAAGAATTTTATCAATAAAAAAGTTTCCTCTCCTCCTCCTCCCTCCATGTCCAGATCAAAGTTTGGACTTCCAAGATGAAGCCACTTTCTTGGCTTTGCCATTAGCCAAAATGAAATCTTCATCTGTACATGTTTCTGGCAAACACAGCAAAACAATGTCTCTTACCACTGTTCTTTCCACCCTTCTGCCAGAGTCTCTTACGGAGATAAATTCTGGACCCATGGCTATTTATTGCACATCACACTCATATTTTATTTTACTTTAAATGTTTTCACTTGTTGATGGCCTGCTTTGGACTTGGGAAGGAATTAAAGTCCGGGGCTGACAATATTAAAAAGGAATCGCTCACATTTTTGGGCACTTTTCCAGATTCTCAAGGTGTGAGGACTATGCAAGTAGGATGATGGGGGGTGGGGGTGGGGGTGAGGAAGAGGTAGGGAGGGGGGGAGAGGAATCAAGAAAATACCCTTCTATTCAACATGAAGTGCTGGCTCTGAGAACAGCGGGGGAGAAACTCGGGGGCCAGAGGGGAACACAAGTTTAGAAAACATTCTTCCGACCCAACGATGGGATTGGAATGCTAAAATACCAACCCACTAGGGGACAGACGTTTGAACAAAGAGCCAAGAAAACCAGCCAAGAGTGTGTGGATGCAGAAGGCAACTGCCTCTGTGCAAAGAACGGGACCTGGGGCAGAGGAGGAGGAGAGGCAGAAAATCCAGGCAAAAGTTCACTCTGTGGGTGAGGGTCAGAGGGGACTGGCTCTGTGGCCTTCTTTCTCACCAAGTCAGCAAGTTGGAGACAGCAAGACGGGAGACCTTGACTTGGAGGAAGATGGAGAAGCTCCGAGGAGGTGAAGAGTTAGGGCTGAGCGAGAGTCTCCTTTTGTCCAACATCTGGGTAAACCAACATCTGCATGCCTCTGAGGATGTGCAGAGAGCCCTGCTCTCTGGCAAGAGGTGTCTCTCAAAGTCTTTTGCCAAGAGCCTTGCTTTCTAGCAAGAAGATGTTTGTTCCAATTCCAAGACTTCACCTTTCTTTTCTGAAGAAACCAAGTCGAGACATCACCAACTGACCACTTGATCTTCTGGTCAATTGGATGAGGTTCCTGCTGAAACCCGAGCTCACCATTGGACTGCAGTGCTGGAACATGAGATCCTGAGCTGGTTTCAAGGTCTTGAGTGGCAGGTCATGTCTAATTGCTCTTCCTTTGTTACTGACAGATGAGGAGACCAAATCTTGGGGCAATTCTCCTACCCACCCCAGGAGGAGAGACTGTTCTCTCCACAAGGCTGTGGTCTGGGCACCTCCACATTCTGATTTTAAGAAGGAGGAAAGGAAAAACACTGCAGTGATTTGTGTCCCATTCAATTCAATGTGTGCACTGATCTGTTCTTCCTTCTTTGATCCAGACATCAAACGACTCAGTCCAAATCCATCCAATTCAGTCCAAAATTTGTGCTTTGTTTGGAGCTGGAGCAGCCAGTCCTAGTGACCACCACCACCAGCTTCCATGCCTGCCTTTCCAGTGGCCATATTTATTTCTTAGCTGGGTTTTCATACCCCTGTGGCCAGTGGTGGGTTGTCAAAAATTTTACTACCCTGCCATAACGTCATTACAGTGTGGGCGGAGCTATTGTCATGACATAATGACATCATGGGTGGGGCAAAATAAAATAAAATAAAATAAAATTAAGCACGCACGCACGCGCACACACACACACACCCCTCAACCCACACCACACATCTGTAAATAAAATAAAATAAAATAAAATAAAATAAAATAAAATAAAATAAAATAAAAATTACATTAAAATACACCCACCCACCCACCCTATACACAAACCCGTCACTTACTTGTTAGTATAAGTGCCTGGGCAGCACCATGTTGCAAGATGGATATTGTCATCGTACCAGTTCTCTAGGATAATATGCTTTAATGTAAATGTAAAACAGCTGTACCTCCTTAAGGGTTCTCCAATTGGAACAGCAATTGGAACAACGCAGATGTAGCTTATTGATGAGATAACTCCAAGACTTTGCTTAAAAACCCCAAGCCAGGCTGCCAGGCCTGCCGGTCCCCAGGCCTTTTTAGGAACTGTGGTAGTACATCAATATAGGTAAAGGTATTAAATACACATTAAAATAAACACAGACACACCACATCCAAAGGTGAGTCACTTACCCTGGGGAGCAGGCTATAGGGAGCTTCAGGCTAGCAGCTTCTCTTCCTCCTCCCTGCTTGGGAGGACAGCAAGGAGGTTGTGCACATGTTCCAAGCACTGTAGGCGTGCATGTACACCAAGTGCTTGGCACACATGCACAGTGGGGGAACCAGTGAAAAGGTAAGCCCCAAAGGTGGTTCCCCCCAAAAGTTGCTACCGGTTCTCCGGGACACTGGGAAAAGTTACTACTGGTTCTGGTGAACTGGTGAGAACCTGTTACATCCCATCCCTGCCTGTGGACACACTCTCCATCTCCAGTGGCAGTTTCTATCCCTACCTGAACCAGAAGCAGTTCCAGTCCTTTCCTCCCCTCAAGTTGTAGCTTGCCATGTCAACACAAGAGACATCAAAAGGGCCTTTCCCTTGTGGAACCACAAAGGCTCTTTGTCTCCGTTTCCTGCTGAGAAATTAATGGGACCTTGGGTGTGCCACAGACCTGGAGAAGTTGGCTTTTGAACGTTGTCCCTTCAATCCTCTTGTCCACTGGGTATTCTCAGAAAAGAGAATGATCGGTAGATTTCCCAGGCAGGGAGGCTTGGAACCCTTGATCATTTCCCTCCAACATTGTTCAGATTTTCGGAATTATTATTAGTGTGAGTAATACAGTTTATAGCGTCTCATCAGTGCTCTCCGTGCAAGGTTAAATAAAACAGATCCCTAATGAACAATTACCATCTGAGAACTAGAGGAAGGGGAAACAAAGGAAGAGGGGGATGGAGTGGAAAGTTCATCTGGAAATGGATGTGATATGAACACAAGCCAGGCCAATTAAGGAGAAACGTACAACCAGTCCATAGACCTAGATCCTCCCACCCCACCATAATTGGAGGCTGCCTCAGACACAAGCTAGGAAGAGAATAAACGGGAGGGCCTAAGATCAAGCTGGAAGAGTCAGAAGGAGCCTTGCCATGACCTTGCGTGGTCTGGTGGACATCAGGAAGTTGCCATGTCTGCAAGGGAGAGGAATGGAGGTCCAGGCCTCCAACTGGGAAGGATGCATGTTCCCAGGAAGCAAGATCAGCTTCAGGGACCCCAGGAAGAAGATCTGAAGGGACCTCAGAAGGTGGTGATGCACCTTCTTGAAGGGTGGTCCATTCCAAAGCTCACTTAAAGTGGGAAATGCCCCAAGAAGATGGGACCTGGGCATGGCTTAGGGGTCACAGGGTCACTCCATTCCAGGGAGAGGTGACATCACCCTCTTTGAAGGGCTTCTCACTTGACATTCGGATTCCTGCCTTGAACAGGGGATTGGACCCGAGGGCTTTAAAAGCCCCTTCCAACTCACTTATTCTAGGGTTCTACGGTTCTACGATTATAAAGTGCAGAGCCAGATGGAAAAGCCCAAATTGATATTACAGGTTGAACTTGAGTGAGGTGAGCTCAATCTTCCTGGATGCAGGGGCGAAAGACGAGGGAAGGGATTCTTCTTCTTCTTCTTCAAACTTCACTCCCTCTTGTTTCCTCTCTCTCTTAATTACATGTGACAACATGAAGACCCTGTTGCTCTCTCTCTCTTTATCTTATTAGGAGGGGATCGTGCCCACCTGCCCCCTGCCCTCGCCCCAAGTGCGCGTGAGCCATCCGGTTCCCAAGCCTTTTGCTCAGATTCCTGCCCTAAAGGCAGGCTCAGAAGCTCCTGGCTGCCTTCATGACGTGCCTGGAGATAAGAGCAGTCTCACATTACTCGAGCCGGGCTTTCTGTGACCTGATAGCATTAGCACGAGTCCAACTATAAAGAGCCCCCTTCAGAAGGACATGGGCTTCTTTGTGGCTTCCATGATGCATGAGCAGCCCCCAACCGCCACCCCCACCCCCCGTGCTCTTGCTTTGGCCTCAGTGGGACTCCCCCCTTTCTGGAGATACAAGCATTCCTTTGGAAGCCCCCCACCCATACCTCCCCGTCCTGGCACATTTCCCACCAAAGTTTCAAATCACACCAGATAATGTTCTCCCTCCTCCATTGTGGCAACCAGGAAATTCTGTCTTTGACACAACACCGAACACCTCTGCCCGGCATAAGGATATTTATAGGGCCAGAGGGGGTTCCATAGGGCTTCTTTGGAGGGTTGAGGGTTGACTAGGAAATTGGCAGGAAAGGGGGCCTTGCCTGTTTCATTTGCTGGCCCTGAGATCATGTTGTTGAAGGATGCTTTTCAGCTTGGAGCTCTACGGGGCCATTTATTTTGAGCACCAGGCTTAGCTTCAGCTATCTGCTTCCCAGTCATTCTTGCTGGTTTCCTGGCTCTTTCCACAGTTTGCCTATGCTGGACCCCCAGAGGAACCTGTGGAACTCTCACACTGGTCAAATCACCCAGAGGTGCTGATGCCATGGCCTTATGGCATGAAGATCTATCAGCCACTGCAAGGGGACATTCCTGCCCACAGAGGAACATGAGAACATGGGCCTCAGTCTCTGTGAAATGCTTTCATCCCCATCACACCAAACAAAATATGCTTGGAAAAATCTGCCTTCTCCTGCTCCCTTCAAAGACCCACCAAGGATTGGGTGGAGGGCGTTGGGTGTCCACCGTCCCAACCCTTTAATCTCCAGGCTGTAAGAGGAAGAGAGGCAGACCCACAGAAGAAGGAAGGAGCTATGCATCTCAGCTGTTTGGATTCACACACAAGCCACAGCCACAACGACCTGTACAGGCCAGGTGGTAAAGCACTTCCAGGATGTGGTGGACATGCTTCTCTGTTTAATTGGGAAGGATGCTGTGGTTCTCAGAGGCCACCTGGGCCTGCTGGAAGAGATCAAGCAGGTGTGTTGACCTGCTGGGACTGAAGAGAAAGGGGAAAGCCATTTCAGAGTTCCCACAGGGGAGGAAGGGCCTGGGCTACAATCCCAGGTTCTTAGAGGGGAAAAAAAACTTTTCTGGGGTCTCTGGCTTCTTGGCTTCAAGCCTGTCCTTAAACTAGGATAAAGCAGATGAGTGTTCTCCTTGGAGCAAACCATTAGGAACTTCCTTCGTCACTGACAAGCCTCCCTGCTATTCAAACAGGAATTCCTTGGTCTCAGCTGTGAAAGCGTCCCTTCACAAGGCCACGTGAGCTGTCAAAACAGAACCAAAGTCACAGGAGAACCTGCCCAAAGATCAGTCATGTATTGGGGAGACGTTCTCAAAAGACATACATGAGGCAAAGAGGGGTAGACCTGCTTCTTTGATCTGACGTCCATCGATCCTCCAAGAAGGTCTGGATTGGTGGGTTTTATGGGACAGAGGCAGCAAGGATGTGGAAACTATGGGGTTGAGGACATATCTGATCAAAGCAAGACTTGACGGAGCAGGTCATGGACATAAAACAAAAGCAGCCATGTGACTTTGTGGACTTCTGAGAGTACAGGCATTTGGAAGACACACTCAGGACTTTACATCTCATGGTGCCTTCAGTTCAGATGCAAAATGCATGGAAGGAGAGTTCCTCCAACCAACAGCAAGAGCTTCTTCCAAAATGTCATACGAAGTCCAGAGCATGACCCACAGTTTTCACCACCCATTTTTATTTATTTATTTATTTATTTATACCTCACACTTGCTAACCCGCCCCAATCGGGCAAGCCCGACTCTGGGCGGCTTACAGCCCAAATTAAAACACACCAATAAAAAATTAAAAGTTTATGAACTAAAACTAAAATGTCTTCTGACATAATAGACAGCAGAGAAGGGAATAGAGACCCCCCTCCAACACACACACACATGCAGTATAAATAAATTGTGAAAGGATGAGATAATTGCACTCCGGGCATTTGGTTTTATAAAGAAGAGTTATCTTGGCCCAGGTGTAAATCTGCAAAGAAGAGACAGGGACGGCTCAGGTGACCTTTCCCCACAGCCACGTAGTTGAGCACTGGGTGAAAGATGGGACTCGGCGTCAGCACAAAGGAAAGTCAGGGAAAAGGCCACTTGGTTTTGTCGCACGACAAGAGGTGGGATTGACCAGCTTGCTGAATCGAAGGCTTGATGAATCATCACCCTAGGAAAGAGTTGGCTGCCTAGCATGGACATCTCCCTGCTACCACACATACACAAGAAAAGGACATTGAGTTTGACAGTCCTTCTTCTTCCACCATTAGCCAGAATGTGGGACTTCTAGAACTGCCCGTTGTCTTTTACTAGTAAATGTTTGTACAGTGACGGCTGAATTCCCAATGCTTGCCTGTAAACGGAGGGCATGATCCTGGTTATTATACGGATTTGGATTATCTTCCTGCTTCACACACAGACACACGCACACACACACAGAGAGAGAGAGAGAGAGAGAAGAAACCGAGGAGTTGAGCCACTGTATTTTATTTGACTTAGATGTGACCCAAATGCACAAACAATGGGTGCCTCTGAAAGATAATGAGCAGATTGCCAGCTCCATAGGGCCATCTGGGAAGATTTGTTGGGTCCTGTGGGTGGGTTTCGAAGTGTTACCTCCCTTGCCCCCCTTTGCCACGGCATTTCCAGGGTCTTGTTTGGGTGGGCTTTTTTTGGGGTGGGGGTGGGGGAAGAACCCTGAGTTGTCATCAGCACTCGAGGGCTTGTCAAGGCCAATTTTACAGATTTCTCTACAGGCGACACAGCCGAGGAATTTCCATTTTCCATTCTTCTGTCCCTTCCTTTCCTTTCCCTTTTGTTGGCCAGCGTAGGTTTCCTTTCATTCCAGAAAATACACCCTGGTGTCCTCTGCATTAATTAAAGCCATAACAAGAGACTCACAGACTTTATTGTTCTCAGTGAAAAAGTAGCTTCTTGACACCTTGAGACATATGGACTTAAAAATCCACAGCTGGGGATAATGGGACTTGGAAATAGGGGTCGAGGCTTTTTCATCAGAAACAGCAGCGATTCAAAACTTAATATGGATTTATAAAAGAAAAGAAACCCAAATCCTAGCCTAGCTAAAATGCAGCTCAGTTATAAAGGATGCCTTAAAGCAGGGGTGCCCAAACTCTTCAGGCTGCAGATCGGTCACATGGTTCAGCATGCCGGTCATGTGGTTCCTCCCATTGGAAGCGGAAGTAAAATGCGCCTTGCAATCTATTTTGCAACAGATATGTTTTGCAACAGAATGAGATAGATTTTAGGCTGTCATTTTCTCTGCTTAAACCTGGGGTGCCCACACTACGGCCCATGGTCTGGATTTGGCCCCTGATGCCAATTCATCCATCCTGTGCCATTCTCATTGTTCCCAGAAATGGAAGTAAAACACACCTGTACAAGCACATTTTACTTCTGCTTCTGGGAGCAACGAGGGCAGCATGCGCCGGATGAGTTGGCATCAGGGGCCGGACCCAGCCCATGGGCCGTAATTTGAGCATCCCTGCCTTAAAGTGTTTTGTGTTTCAGTCTCTTCTTCTTCTTCTCTCTCTCTCTGTCTGTGTGTTTGTGCAGATAAAGTGCAAATATCATTCTCAGAATAATTCAAGAGGTGTTGTTGGTTTGCTTAGTTTTTAGGATTGGGTGATGGATTATTAGGGTGTTTGTTTCCTCTTTTCTAAAAAACCCTCCACCAGTTTTTAGATTTTGTGGACTTTCCTCATGCTTTCTGAGCATGAATGACACTCCGAGACAGGATGGTGTATTTCTCAGGATCATTTGGTGATAAAAAAAAAGACAAATGCCGCCATAGATCTTTTTTAAATGCAAAGAAAACAGATGATGAAAACATTTCTCCCCCTTCTCCTTGTACAGCTCAGCTTCTGGCTGCCAAAAGCTCTGAGAAATTGGCCCTTCACAGGTTTGAAATGTTTCCTAGGTCTTTCAGGACCTGATTTGGCCCATGGCAGATGTGTTCCTGCTGATCAATGGCTCTACCTTGGATGCCCTATAAAAATCTTGAGATATTTACTGGAACCACTCAGAGCAATATTAGAACAGAACAAGCAATGATCCAAGGAGTCTTTCCAGGACAAAAGGGCGAGAGAGAATTTCACCTTTCAGGAAACTCTTGCCGGGTTTGGGGGTGGGGGAGGAAGTTGGAACCTGTTGCCCTCCAGATGTGTTGGACTTCAGATCCCAGAAGTCCTGCATAGGACAATGGTGAGAGTCTCTTCTGCTAGACAGAACAAGGGCTGAGGCAACAACCCTGGACTTTCTGAAGAGGGAACAAGACCCTCAATTCCCAGTTCACCTCCAAACTTTTTGGGCCGTGGGCTGGTCACATGCTTCAGCGGGCCGGTCACGTGGTTCCTCCCACCAGAAGCAGAAGTAAAATGCACCTTGCAATCTGTTTTGCAACAGGATGAGATAGATTTTAAGCTGCCATTTTCTCTGCTTAAAACAGGGGTACCTAAACACCAGCCCCTGGTGTCAATTCATCCAGCCTGTGCCTCCCTTGTCGCTCCTGGAAGTGGAAGCAAAATGTGCCTGTACGGCAATAGGTTCCCGTATGGGCCCATTTTGCTTCCACTTCTGGGAGTGATGAGGGCAGTGCAGGCTGGATGAATTGGCTTCAGGGACCGGATCTGGCTGATGGGCCATAGTTTGAGCATCCCTGGATTAGAGGACCCATCAGGGTTCCCTGTTTCCTAGAAGAAGAAGAGGCTTCTCAAGTCTCTCCTAACTCTAAACAATTCTTTAGTCATTCTCTGAGCTTATAACGAAGGTACCAATGGGACTTTATTGGCGGGTCCACCTCCAACACCCAACCATGCCATCTTGTTACTGTTATCTGACCACGGATGGTGCCAAAGTCCGATCCAACTTCAGAGGCTCCGTCTGCTGAATTCTGTGGGAGGCAAAGGCCAGGAAGGGCCACGACATCCCCATATGAGGAGTTGATTTCTCCATCTCACTACTGAGAAACTTCCCAAACCCACTGGAAACCTTGAGATTGGGCTAGACATCTGAGAACATCCTAGGGTTCTTCCAAGGGGTGTGTGTGCAGAAAGAATGCTGAATTGTCCACTTGCTCTTGAGGCCAGGCTGTTCTTGGAACTGCTGGTGACCATTTCATCATGAGGGCAACAAGAGAACACAAAGACTTCTTGTGAACCAGACCCTCACGTCTGAACAGGAAGGCCCGGTGAGAAGCCTCAACCTCCCATCCGGCCTCTTCTTGGGCACCCCCACTAACAACACTCCCCTCCCCCTCCGTATTCCCTGACACTTGGTAATGCAATTAGGGCCCAAAACTGGTGAGAAAAGAGCTTCACATGGAGAGAGGCTGGAGGCACACCTGGTTGCTATCAGGCACTTTCATTTCCCTTTCAAATTACCAAGGAGACTTGATGATTTCCAGCGATTTCCCAGCAGAGGTCCATCCGCCTGTCCCTGAGACCCCCACGTTCTAATATCTGAGGGGTCCACGTCTGTTACAACACCTGCAGCTGGAATATGAGGCCTCAGCAAACTAGGGGGGGGGGATATGCAGACACACACCAAACAGAGGGGGAGAAAGGAAGGAAGGAAGATGAACAGGGTGCTGTTGAAGGCCAGCTCCCAGCCAAGATGGAGGCTTTTCACAGAACCAGCTTCTGCTCCTTTACGTCCAGACTGAACTGTGGCCAGCCATGAGGACGTCAGAGGGCCCGTTCCAAGGAGAAAGACAGAGACCCACAATTTAAGAAGCGTTCCCTGAATGCTCATTGACTGGTTGAAAACATCAGGGAGGATTCCCCCATCCCTACAAGTTTCTTCACCTCCAGCACAAGAGAGAAAGAAGTGAAGAGCTATGATGGAACAGGAGGGAGGAATCAAAGTCTCTGGTCATTTGCACATGCACCTTCAATTGTGAAAACAATGCTTGTTTGTGCGTGCACATGCATGGACCCACTAGATGATCTATTGAGCATGCCATTGTGCTCGATGGCTTCAAACTCAGCATTATGTGTCCTGCCCCCAGGGATGATCTAGCTCTGGGCATGTTTGCCTGCGAGGACCCTGTTTTCCAGCAGGAGCAATGTGGCCGCCTGTCCTGCGGGTTTCATCTCATTTTGTTTGTATGCACACATTTTGGGTTTTGTTGGGCGGCTGCTACCTATACATTCAGGCCTAGCGACCAATCAAAACCAATTCTCTCCAACCAGAAAGGTGGACCCAAGTAATCCATTGGGTCTATCCGTGATGAAGAGCGTTTGTGAAGCTGGGCCTGTCTTAGGCTTTCCAGGCTACCGGGTGGCTGTTCTCCTTTCTGAGCAACAGCCTCACCATTGTTTGTTCAATCCCTGGGGTGGTTTCTCCTCCTCCTCCTCCTCTTTGGAATTTATGGGAATGTTTTCTTTCTCCATTGTCTCCACAGTCACTGGGTCAGCGCCTTGGTGTCAACCGCATTTTGTGGTTTTCATTTCCTGGCCTGCAAAGGCTGAACCTCCTCACAGGCAGCGGTGGTGGAGGGTCCTCTCCTTCTTGTTCCTGAATCTTGGATCTGAACCAGAGGCTTTTATCAGTGAAAGAAGCTCTCCGGCTCCAGGTTGGTCAGAGATTAGCCATTGCTCCATTCCTCTGCCACCGACGATCCCAGCGCGACTCCCTCCCCACACCCACACCCTGGCCCCTCCACCGCCAGTTTTTTCTGGCTTCCTAAATGTTTTCTTGTATACATCCTGTAAGCTGAATCATCTCAGAGCAAGAATGGAGCAGCTCTGTTTCAACGGGATCCGAAGCGAAACCCAAGCTCTCTGCTAAATAAATGATGGCAAGGCTAACACCCTCCCCCGCCGCCAATCAAAAAGAACGAGTCAAAGCAAATCACTGTCTCAACCAAAGGCTCCTTCAGCTTTCCAGGAACTTCTCTTTCTTCTCAGGAATGGGTCTATTGTCATGAGTGTTTCTGTGTGTTCACACTGGTGTGTATGCATGGGCAAGCATCCAGCCCTGTCTGGAGCACAAGCCAGGCCAAAGCATGCTTCCATTCCCCTCCTTTTGCATCCATTGACCAAGGAATTCTGTTCCCAAACATCCTTCCACCTACAAGTCCCACCAGACAAGGCAGATCTTTAACATTCAAGAAGAAGGAGAAGGAGAAGGCCTTCTACTGAGCCTGGCTCTTGATCTACTTTGTCCAATGTTGTGGACATGGATTGCAGCCATGACTGTTTCCCCAGTCTCTCCTGGAGATCAAGGTCTGGATCTTCATAGTGTCTGAAATCAGATGAGATCAAGTGGCTTTCAGAGCATCTGGTGGTATGCCATGGATACATCTGTTGACCAACTCACCTAAGCTTCCTCTTCATTCATTGTATAGGTTTCAATCTGGCACTCAGAAGGGGCAGCATTTCAACCTTAACAGCTTCACAGAGAGCAGCATTTCTCTTTCAGAGCTGAGATGCTAAACTCACACCTGAGGCGGCCAGGTGGCTTCTGGTCCATCCCACTCAAAGGTTCTGCTGAAGCCCTTCCAGAATTTCAAGTCAGATATTTTGTATCTGACACCCATAGTCAGATATTTTCCTCCCTCTTGAAGTTGTCCAAAATTATTAAAGGTCTGGTAAAGGTAAAGGTCACCCCTGTTCAAAAGCCAGTCATATCCAACTCTAGGGTTCAGTGCTCATCTCTGTTTACAGCCAAAGAGCCAGTGCTGTCTGCATCTGCAGACATTTCCATTGACATGTGGCAGGCTTTCTCAGACACCCGGATACGTGGAATGCTGTTTACCTTTCTACCAAAGGGGTCCCTATTTATCTACTTGCGATGTCTTGCTTTCAAACCGCTAGGTTGGCAGGTGCTAGAACAGAGGCAGGAGCTCACTCCGTGATGCAGTACTCAGGTATTGAATTCCTGACCTGCTGCCTTCCAGTCAGCATCTTAACAACAGTTCACTGAAGTAGTCCTTCCATGCTCAGTTCTTGAAATTTCTCTTTGAGCAAACGTGTTGGTTGGTTGGTTGGTTTGACTCAAATCTTCTCTTTCCCCTCAAATTGGGATTCAAGAGGAGGAGGAGGAGGAGGGGAAGGAGAAAACATAATGGTTATAACTACTGGCTAGATGAACAAAGGATATTATTAAAACACTTATGAATTAATTCAGAAACTCATCATGGGAGTCCCAAGGAATTTTCCCCTGGAAGCAAAACAAAGCTACCGGGTGGCTTTTGAGCCTGTTTCATGCAGTCAGAGCATGCCACCAGCACATACCTGCACAATTTCCTCCTCTCTGTTCACACAGGCGTTGATTCTTGGCATTACTTCAGGTGACATTTAGAAGGCTACAAACAGTAGGCGGAAAATACTCATGCCTTGGAATGTGGCAGGAGGAATGTGGAATGCAAGAGGCATAATGTGTTTGAACAACAGTTTATGAGCAGCGAGGGATGCTTTAAAAGCGGGAAGGAGGGGGGAAGCCCTAAACAGAAGTCGTTTCTAATGTCCTTGTAATATTGACAGCTTCGTAAGACCTGTCAGGAGAGGAGAAACCATGCCCTAGTACAGGAGTGCCCAAACCTTTTGGGTTGCGAGCCAGTCACGTGGTTCAGCAGGCTGGTCACATGGTTCCTCCCACCAGAATCAGAAGTAAAATGTACCTTGCAATCTGTTTTTCAACAGGATGAGATAGATTTTAGGCTGCCATTTTCTCTGCTTAAACCGGGGGTGCCCAAACTATGGCCCGTGGGCTGGATCTGGCCCCTGACGGCCCATGCTGTCCTCATTGCTCCTGGAAGCAGAAGTAAAATGTGCCCATATTTCTGCTTCCATGAGTGATGTGGGCAGTGTGGGCCAAATGAGTTGGTATTTGTGGCCAGATTCAGCCCACCCACCATAGTTTGGACACCCCTGCCCTAGTAGAATGACTTCCTCCAGCTTGGAAACATCAATAAACATCTGTAAAACAGTATGTATATGCAGTAAACCCTTTTGTGTGGATTCACAGAGACTTGAGCTTCTGGGAATTGATGTCCGGAAACAGCTGGAGTGCCAAGGTTGGCCATCATGGCCATAAGGCGATCTCATTTTCTGTAGGCCCCACTTGGTCCTTCAAGAGAATCAACAACTGCTCCTTCTGGACTTCATTTTGGGGGTCTCAACCCCATCTTGGGATGTCAGTGACCATGACGTTGACTTTTTATGATGCCTGTGACACGTACAGTGAGTTTATGTTCTTTCCTGGTACAGAACTAAGGCATTAGAGAGGAACCAACATCCTCATGGAAACTGAGAGCCAGTGTGGCGTAGTGGGCAGCCAAAGGTTTTCCAGGCAGTAGTGTCATGTTTGCAGTGGGGGTTCAGATCTGTTGTCTAGCCTCAACGAGCAAGGAGGAGTGATGCCACAACTCCTCTCAAAGGTCCAGAGAGATGTGTTTCTTCTTGCTGCCATTTCCTTTTTCTTTTTGATGATTCTTTCCCACCTTGGCCATAAAACTCTCCAGATTGATGGAGAACTTGGAGACTCCTTAAACGAGATCTACACCTAGTGGTTGAACATGGGTATGATGAGATACCTCTTTGGCTAAGGAATGGCAGCTTGCACATGGAATCTGCAGGAAGAAGGGAAGGCTAATGGTGTGCCAATATTCACACAGATACAGGTGAACAGGGACCTGGTGTGAGTGAATGTCGTGATCTGAAAGCTAGAGATTGGTTGTCTGTCTTTCCAACCATTTGTGACCACTTCCTCTTGACTCTTTCTAAGCTGTATCCATTTCCCTCCATTGCAGAAAGAGAAATGTCCACTGGTGGGCAGTGAGATTAGTAAAGAAGATGGAGCCATGAGATGGATGAGTTGAAAGGTAGCCAGCCCAGGAGACATGATAAAGTCTGAAAAGAGACACCAGCTTCTACATCTGCACTTAATATGTTAGCTGTTGGAACAAAGCAAACCGAGCCCTGGCTGAAGATAGTTGTCTACTTGAAGATGACGTGAGTTCATTCCACATGTTGGCCCAGGAAATAGAAGTCAGCTTAGTTTATTTAAAAATCTGCAGAAGGAATGAAATCCCTGAGTGCTCCCGTCACCACTCTCGGCTTTCTCTCCGCCTCCCTGTCTCTCTGTCTTAAGATCATCATCAGGGCCTTTCTCTCCTCCTCCTCAAGAATCAAGCGTCTCGACACCAGCATGGATGGTGCTGGCTTTCGATTAGGATGGTGGGTGGACTTTTCAGTGCCATGGCATTAAGCATGAAATCAGTGGGCCTTATTTCTACTTCGATATGGCTAAGAATGTGCTGTTTTCTCTCTATCCCATGTCCCTCTCAAAGCATAATTTATTTATTTATTTATTTTATTGTTCAATTCAACATGGGGTGGTTTCCATTCCTTAGAACAGGAGTTCTCAACCTTTTAAAGCTGGGACCCGGGTCGTGCTCCCTCAGACAGCTTTGGGGTCCAGACAGCCATTTTGCTCTTTCTCCACCACATGGCACTTCCTAGTGTGGTGGAGGTGATGGTGGGCCACATGAAACAGCACCGTGTGCCACATCCAGCCCATGGCTGTGGGTTGAGAATCCCTGCCTTAGAGTCTGATTTCAGATTGAATGTTTCATCTTTCAAAACCACCTTTTTCAGGGCATTCTTTCAAAAAGAAAGAAGTAGAATTAAATTTGCAAGCATTCTTGGTATTCTGTCATACAGTATTCTGCAAATCAAAGCCCTCTTTTTTTAAAAAAGGATGATGTATGACTTCCTATAGGTGATGTTTAAGTAGCCCCTAACCACCCCCACCCCCAAGGCCCACCTTTCAGTATGTTTCTTTGTGTGATTATGCTCCCTTTTTTTGGTCTAGCTTCAAATACCAAGACCATTTCTCTACTGGTTCACTCATAGACATACAGACTAAAGAGAGGAGAAATGCATGGGGATTTTGAACTAGAAGACATCTTCAATTTCTTAATTTGCAACATGTATTGAGTTGGCATTTTGTCACCCACAAATAGGTCAAGAGGGCTCAGATCAGCTGGTGAAGAACTATGGCCAGCTTGATGCCTCTGGTCTTTCTCCACAAAGCTTGGTCTCCTGATCCTGCATCAGGATACATGGAAGACATTCCCATGCTTATCACTGCCTATGTATCTTACAGGACATCAAACCGGCTTAGCCCAGCTTGAAGGGTCAAAGGAGGTGTTCTACCCACCATAAACCTCTGAAATCCAGCCTGGTGACTTAGAAGTGCCAGAAGTCCTTCCCGACATCAGGGCAGGACCAGGAGAGAATCCATGGTGAACAAAAAAACAAAACACATAAGCAGCTGTATTCGGAGGAGAAAACCAATACGTGGAAACTGCCCAGAAGGCAGAATTCAGCAAAATAAACAGACATGCCTTCGATGGGGAGAATGTGGTAGAAAATTAGCCTGGGGAAAATGTTGGCATTGCAAATAACTGAAGAAAAGCAATCGTGAGGTTTGAAGGAGAAAAGGAAGGGGGAAAATTTGTTCCTGGGATGGGAGGGCTTCGTAGGGAAAATGAGTTACTACTTCAATCACACTCCAGGGCATCTGCATCTGGTTCCTTCTGAAAACTCTGGTATCTCCCCCCCCCTTTCCCTCAACCTTTGAATGGGGGGGGGGGGCAGAAAAGAAAGGCATCAGCCTTCACGTTCGGTGAGACCAGATCCCACCTTTGGCTCAGGCTCACCCACAACCAATCCAATTACTTCCCAGTCTTTGAAATCAAATCAAGTTCTCAAAATTGAAAGGTTTTCTGGTGCTGACCTGAGTGGGTAAATGGCTTCACCTTCCCTTCCAGGACTCCAGAGGGGCTTGTGGAGGTACAGACTGAATTTCTCCTCTGCTCCAGGCATGTGAAGGGAAGGTGAGTGCGGTGAGACCTTTCCGTGTAGCCTTCAAAGTCTTAGAAAATTGCTCTTCACGGAAGCTGTTTTCAGACCTTGTCTTCTCTGATTGCCTGGATCTGGGGGTGAGGAAGACGGAGACCCAGCCAAGCACCACGAGAGATGCTCTTTTCAGATGCCACCACACCTCAATTTGTCACAATGCCTTATTGCAGGGCCGCCCACCCTTTTCAAGCTGGGGCCCGGGTCATGCTCTCTCAGTCAGCTTCGAGGGCCAGATGGCCATTTTGCCCTGCTTGCATGATGGGGGTGGCTATTGTGCCCCAACAGCTTCAAAAGAGTAGCCATTTTGTTTCTAAAATGCCCTTGGAGGAGTGGGGGGGGGACATGAAATGGTGCTGTGGGCTGGATGGGCACCCCTGCCTTATTGTGTGTACAATCCTAACAAAAGAAGATATAAGCAATATGAGTGCTCAGTTTCCTGGAGGAGGTCACATAAACCACAATTGACTTGCATAAACCACAACTGACTTGCATAAACCACAACTGACTTGCATGAACCACAATTGACTTGCTTGGACATCATGGTTTGATGGAGAAAGGGTCTGATAGAAGCCAGGTGGCTGAGTCTAGGCTGGAGAAGGAATTCCTGCATGAACTCAAGGCTCACCCCTGGTCTTCAGATTGGAAAAGTGGGGCACCCCAACTCAGCCCAAGGGACTTGGCAGGACTATGCTAAGCTTTGGCCTTTAGGGCTATGGAATCTTATGTTGGTTGACAGAGCATTGACCACACACTTTGAAAGGGGAAGGAAGACATCTGTGCCCCATAGCTGGCTCCCTAGGACTCCCTCACCAATGAAGCTCCTGGGGACCACTTGACATGCCCGCCTCTGTGGCTGCATCTTGGGACCCCAAATGCTTGTTGTTTTGGTGGAAGAATGCCAGCGGGAAACACACAAGAGCAGATCGGCTCTCCCGCATACTGCCACGCATCCCTTCCAACATCCAAACCGTAGGGCTGTCCTTCCTTTGCTTTGCCTCCTCTCACCCAGGGACTTTTCACTTATATTTAAGAAAACGAGTGAAAACCTGGCTGGCAGGTTTGGGCTGGGGAGTGGATGGTTCAATTTCCCCAGCCATTTGGTTGGCTTGACCCCAGTATGCCTATGTTACAATTTTCTAGTTTTTTAAAGTTTTTAAAGTTTTTAAATTCTTTTAAATAGTTTTATAATTGTTGTAAATCGCCCTGGGTCCCTTTTGGGAGGAGGGTGATAAACAAATTTAAATAAATAAATAAATAAATAAATATTTAGTAAAGTTGATTAGGTGGCCTCCTAATTTGCTTTCTTAATGAAAACATAATTGCTCCTGCTTTCTTAATGAAAACATAATTGCTCCTGCTGTTAAGCTGTGGTGACTCTCCAGTGGAAGTGGCAGGTTGGATGTGAGGCAGCAGAATAAATGGTAAAGGAACCCACCATTGAAAGGCTACCCCTCCCCATAGGAAACAAATCCATTATGCCACAGCTGGAAGGAACCAGGCAAGAGGAGGCCCTGGCAAGCCATGCCATCCTTCGGATGCGCATCAAGGAGGAGGCACACTTTGTGGTTGACAGCATTGTTGCGCCTCCCTTGACTCCATGCCTAGAACTTTTCTTCTCCCGTCCCCGTCTTTCTCTTGCTCATCGTCCTTCCAAAACCACATCTAAGAGGATCAGAAGCTTGTTATGTTTTGGGGACACGAAGAACACAGAGGGTTGGGCTCTTGCAAAGGAAGCTGAAATCAGGTTAGGAGAAGCTTGGCTCACCTCTGCCCAGATGTATGTGTTTCTCCTAGGCCTCAGCATCACACGAGTTTGGAAAGGGGTCCGGTCCCACTCTGGGTAGAACAGAATTTGAGAACATTGTTATTCAAAATAAAAAATAAACTGGCTATATGCTATTCCTCACTTGTTGTTATGATTATATTTTTCTTCTGCTGCTGTATCCAAATCCAAATATCAGTGATCATCTGCCTTCTGCATCACACTGATCCAGTTTCGTGGGTCACGTTTTGCTCCTGAACCCTTTGGGTACCCAAAGTCCTCCTCAACCCCAGGCCAGGATGGAGGAAGCCGCTGCCCGCCATCAAGAGGGAGTCAAGTGGGACCATTTAATCCACTTGGGGCCCATCACCCTTCCCTGTGGACTTTAGCACCCAAAGCCACAAGTCCTCAGGATGGTCAGGTTAGTTCACCACCGCCTGACACTCTGTGTTGAGTCACTGGCAGTAAGGTCTACACAGTGGTGGGCTCAAACTTTTTTTACTACCACACTGTGGGCGTGGTCTAGTGGGCATGGCCAGGGTGGAAGCCCTGCATTGCACCTGAATTAGGCCTACTTTATTTCAAAACTTGGCTGGGCAGAAGGGCCAGCCAGAAATTCCACTACCAATTCTGGTGCATGGTGCAAACCTGCTGATGCCTGCTGAAGTCATCTTGTGGTGAGTTCATTCTGTAGTTCCTTCCATCTGACCTAGTGTGAGAAAGATTAGCCAGAATAAGCTTTAAGCTCTGGTTTAAAAGCTCTGGTTGATTTGTGTTTGGGGTGGGTGGCTGTATTTTAATGTATTATTTATTTATTTTATTTATTTACCGGTTTGTGTTGTGGGTGTGTGGGTGTGGGTGTGCTTATTTTTATTTTTATTATTTTTTATTATTTTTTATTTTATTTTTCTTTGGCTCCGCCCATGACATTATGACATTAGCTCCGCCCAGACTGTGATGGCATCACGGTTGGGTAGTAAAAAAATTGACATCCCACCACTGACTCTAAGGTACAAATCTTCCCAAGCATGTCAGATGTTTCCTGCAGAGGAAAGTAGACTTCTCTGGATGCCAGGGATCTCCTGGCCTGATTCTCCAGAGTATGCTGGTTTTGCTCTACACCCGAGGAACCTCTCTGGGCCCACTTAGGGCCAGCTAGCTGTTGTAACTCAGCCACCAACAAGTGCCGTCGGTAGAGAGGGAGCAGAATTCAAACTCAGGGCAGCTGGTGGAATCCTTGAGAGAGCTCCAAGGCAACTGGTAGATCTACACGTCACATCACTCAACTTTTCCCAGTGCAGCTCAAAACCTGGTTGCCCAGCATCAAATTGGGACTGGTATCTCCTCTTCTGGTACCACCAGAGATCCCTCACTTTCTGGTTCTCTACTTAAGCTTCTCATCACATCAACTGTCTCAACTAGATCTCAAGAATACATGTCTGGTGGTCTGCTTTCTCATCATGATATTAATCTTATTATGGATCGACTTGGCATGTACTATGAACAACTCAGCAGCGTATGCACTTTCACTCTCAGACATAAATAAGCAAAAGACCACCTTGGTTTCCTCCCGTCATAGGCTGCTGTCTGTGTCTTTTTATTTTATGAGGTTTTCCTACCTTGAATCGTGAAGGGTAAACTCAGGCTTGACAGAGAAGCCACGGAGATTATCAGGAACTCCAGCACCACCAGGATTCTGTTTGTTCTTTTAAACCTGCAGCATAAAGAAAATTTATGGCATTTCTTCAGCTAATACCATCTGAGGGCTCAAAAAAAGCAGGCAGAATTGGAGCGGATCATTCAGACAGTGGGATGTGGGTGAGGGTTGAAGCCAAAAAGCGGGCAGAGAGGAGAGGCCCCGAGAAAGAGGTCTCAGGAGGGATCGACTGGGGCAAAATGGCAGTCAGACATCGTATTGCTCCATGGCCATTTCTATGCTGTTCCCCCATGCTACTTCACATACCATGGGAGTTACTCAGAGGCATCATCTAGAATATGATTTACTGCCATGATGATGCTATTCTTCTTCTTCTTCTTCTTCTTCTTCTTCTTCTTCTTCTTCTTCTTCTTCTTCTTCTTCTTCTTCTTCTTCTTCTTCTTCTTCTTCTTCTTCTTCTTCTTCTTCTTCTTCTCCTCCTCCTCCTCCTCCTCCTCCTCCTCCTCCTCCTCCTCCTCCTCCTCTTCTTCACTGGCAGAGCAATATGACTACAGAACCAATCAACCCAGGAGGTGGCATTGAAGAGGAAGTGGGACGATCCTGAGCCTGGTTTGCTTTGATTTGGATCCCTGCATTGAGCAGAAGATTGGACTCAATTGCCTCACTGGCCCCTCCCATCTCAGTTAGTCTATAATTTTATGATTGTATGATCATAAGTCCATATCTTCTTCCTCTCTTTTTGTTGTTCAGTCGCACAGTCGATTCCGACCCTCTGCGACCCCATGGACCACTGTTCACCAGGCACTCCTGTCCTCCACCATCCCCCTCAACTCGCTCAGCTCTGTGCCCATTGTCTCCACAATACCATCTAGCCATCTCACCTTCCTCTTTTGCCCTCCACCTTTCCAAGCATCAAGGCTTTCTCAAGTGAATCCTCTCCTCATCTGATGTCCAAAGTACTTTAGCTTCATCTTTATTATTTGACCTTCTAAGGAGCAGTCAGGGTTGATTTCTTCTAAGATTGACCTATTTGCTCTCCTCGCTGTCCAGGGGACTCTCAAAACTCTCCTCCAGCACCACATCTCAAAGGCATCTATTCTTCTGCGCTCAGCTTTCCTTATGGTCCACCTCTCACAACCATACATTGCCACAGGGAATACCATTGCTTTGACTATGCAAATTTTTGTTTGCAATGTGATGTCTCTACTTTTCACTATGTTCCCCAGGTTTCTCATCGTTTGCCTCCCAAGAATCAGTCGCCTTATTATTTCATGGCTGCAATCTCCATCTGCAGTGAGCTTTGATCCTAAGAAAGTAAAATCTGTCATTGCTTCTATTTCTTCCCCATCTATTTTCCAGGGACTGAGAGGGTCTGTTGCCATGATCTTGGTTTTCTTGATATTGAGTCTCAAGCCAGCTTTTTCACTTTCTTCTTTCAACCTAATCAGGAGCTTTTTAAAGTCCTCCTCACTTTCTGCCATTAGGGTGGTATCATCTGCATATCGTAAATTGTTGATGTTTCTTCCAGCAATTTTGATCCCAAACTGTGATTCCTCCATCCCTGCATTGTGCATTATGTGCTCTGTGTATAAGTTGAATAAGCAGGGTGACAAAATGCAGCCTTGTCTTACTCCTTTTCCTATTCCAAACCACTCCATCATTCCATTTTCTGTCCTAACTGTTGCTTCTTGATTCATGTACAGATTTCTCATGAGGCCTAAAAGGTGTTCCGGTATTCCCATCTCTTTAATTACTTGCCACATTTTGTTGTGGTCGACACAGTCAAAAGCCTTAGTGTAATCAATGAAACAGAAGTAGACTTGTTTCTGATATTCCTTTGTTTTTTCCATGATCCATCTTATGTTGGCGATGTGGTCTCTAGTCCCCAAAAGCACAGTGGCAGAAATCTCCCTCTCACACTAACACTCTCACACAGACAGAGATCACAGCTAATTTCTCACCCATAGGATGCATCAGAATTGTGACGGTCCTTTATTTTGTTATCTCCTGCCATCTATTTATTGACTGTGTTCTCTCACTTTGTTTTCTGCAGGCTTTTCAGAAGAAGTTAGTTAGTTAGTTAGTTAGTTAGTTAGTTAGTTAGTTAGTTAGTTAGTTAGTTAGTTAGTTAGTTAGTTAGTTAGTTAGTTAGTTAGTTAGTTAGTTAGTTAGTTAGTTAGTTAGTTAGTTAGTTCTTTCTTTCTTTCTTTCTTTCTTTCTTTCTTTCTTTCTTTCTTTCTTTCTTTCTTTCTTTCTTTCTTTCTTTCTTTCTTTCTTTCTTTCTTTCTTTCTTTCTTTCTTTCTTTCTTTCTTTCTTGTGGGTGACAAGTCTGGAAGAGATGGGATGGATGATTGCGTAGATAGGAATTCCATGCCCAGTTCATTTCCTATAAGGAAAGACGACCCTGGGGGGATAATTGGAGCTTCTTTGCGTACACAATCCTATACTATTGTTTATTCAACACAAATTAAAAAATATGGTCCCCAAGAACACAAATCTAGGGAGATAAAGGAATGAGCTGATTTCAGATGGTTTTCATTACGGAGCTGATCTCACTGGGCTTCCTCTGCAACTTGGTTTGTTTTATTACTACCACAGAGGAGACATCAGAGGCTTAAGCTTAGAAACTGATATGTAGATGAGGATGTAGGAATGAGGATTCAGGGCATTATTTTGCCAAGGTCTCTTCCTGGAACCTTTCATAGAGTTCCCAATGTAAGCATTAGTACTTAGACATGGAAAGGGTTTTTATTAAAGAAAAAAGTTATCCCAGAAACACCCAACTCAGTCTGGCCAGGTTATCCTGCTATGGTCATAGAGTAGACCCTACTGCCAGCAACTCAATGCCTAGTGTCAGGAAGTGGTAAACTACCCTAACCACCCTGAGGACTAGTGGTCTTGGGTCCCAAAGTCCACAGGGTAAAAGGGTGAGGGTCCTCAAGTGGGTTAATGGTCCCCCTTGAGTCCCCCTTGATGGAACACAGCAGCTTCATCCATCCTGGCCTGGGGTTGAGGAGGAGGACTTTGCATCCCCAAAGGGCTCAGGACCAGGAAGGGACTCACAGAACTGGATCAGTGGTCCTATGGGTGCAGCCCCTTGTACTATAGGCAAGGCAGCATTTCCTTGCTTACTCACTTGTTTGTTGAAATCACAAGTTGCCTGGCAGCCTTGGCTCTCTGGGTGAGAGAGGCAATAAAAACAAGACCGTTAAGCTCATTAGCATCAATAAAACACGCAGTCCCTTCCCTTCCCCCTTTTCAGACTCTAAGTGGCAACCAGACAGCAAGCCCTGAAATGCTAAAAAACAAATCGCAGACATAAAGCAGCTCAAAACGCCACTTCAGAGCATCAGATGTAAAACAGAAAATTGAGCTGGGCAATAAAAATGCATAATGTGTTTAAAAGCTTGGGAGAATTTTACATGGTCCCAAAATAACAACAAAGGAAGACATTGGGCAGAACTCTCTGGAGTGGGCATTTCACAGCTGAGAGAGAGAGAGAGCACTACAAAAATATTTTCTTGCACATCTGCCCAGCCAATCTTAGCAGAAAGCATGATCAGAGTGGAAGGCTCCCAGTGATGTCTCCCATAGCTGCATAGAAACCACTCGGAAATTGCACCACTCCGCCTTGAACCCCTTACAATCCCCAAACGGAGCCAGTAAGAGATGGCAAGATCCCAGCCAAACAGGACGTAGTTCTGTGAGTTTGGGGCACCTGAGTGCCTCACCTGGGTCTTGGGGTGAAAGTAGCCACCTGCTCTACTGGGAGATGGCCCAGTCAAGTCCACCCAGTAGGAACGTGTGGGACTGAGGGTGGGGAGGGGACCATCCCTGGACCAACTCCATGGTGGCCCCATAGCATCACCACAAGGAGAGACCAGTGAAGCACTTTGGAATACTTTATACCAGTGGTTCCCAACAAGGGGTACACAGCCCACTAGTGGACTTCAATTCCCAGAAGCCTAAGTCAGTACATTGGCTGATCAGTGCTTTGGGGAAATGACTTAGGCTTCTGGGAATTGAAGTCCAAAACCCAGCATTTGGGAAACAGTGCTTTATACCTATGAAACCATGAGAAGGTCACCACAGGTTAGCATCCGCTTGTTCCAACCCACTGAGTTATACCAGGACACTTAGTAACTATTGGCTGCGGTGGCAGAACTGAGGAACTGGAAGGGACCCCTTTGGACCGTCAAGTCTCTCTTTCTCTGGCTGTTCAACCAATGCTTCTGAGGCCTAGCTGTCTCCATGTAGGGTTGGACGTGCCCTGAAACCCATACTGTACTTTAGATTTAGCTTCCGGTGAATTGTGATGTTCTGAAACCGAGAAGAAGAAGGGTGGCCTCTACTAGCCATTTTTCATTTACCCAATTACCATTGGATCTCCAAGAAAACTGGCGAGAGGTTTGTGCTTTGAAAAGGATTGGCTCAAGGCATGTTACTTTTTGGGGATCCCCCAGTGAGCATGGAGAAAACATTGGGATGGCAGTCAAATAAATAAACAAACAAACATTTTGGAGCTCTGAAAAGAACAGGAAAGAGCCTATCGCTTGACCAGGGATGGCCATGACATCTGGGATGGCCATGCCAGGGTGCTGGAGAAAGGCTACCCGGGGACTCCTTTGAGTAGGCTGAGAGACGGAATGTAACATCAAGTAGGGGGATTTCAACAGTGGTGGAGGGAACCTTAAAGGTCACCACCACCCTTGCTCGAAAGCCAGTCGTATCTGACTGTAGAGACCAGTGTTCATCTCTGTTTACAGCCAAAGAAACAGTGCTGTCTGCATCTGCTAATTTATGTGGCCATGTGGCAGGCATAACAAAACTAGTCACATGGAACATGGTTACCTTTCCTGTCGAAGCAGTACCTATTACTCTATTTGCATTTTTTTTGCTTTCAAACTGGAAAGAGCTAGGACAAAAGACAGGAGCTCACTCCGTCATGAAGCACTCGGGTCTCGAACTGTTGATCTGCTGATGTTCTAGTCCTCAAGTTCGACATCTTAACCACTAAGTGACGTAGATCTCTCTCTCTCTCCTTTTTGTGGCCTTGACCTAAATCCTGTTGCATTCTTGCCCTTGGTTCACATTGGATATCAGACATTCCCTCCCTCTTCTTGTAAAGGAATTTCATGTGACAATTTCTGTCCAGATTTCAGTGCTCCAGAAAGCACTGTGAAAGCCTCCTTCCCATGGTTGGAAGCATGTGAGGATGTCTCAATTTTGCCCGTCTTATCTCTTTTTGAAATGCATAGATGGCTTTGTAACCCCACACGGGCGAAGGGGTGGAGTGTGAAGCCTCTCAAGAATACTTGGGAAACTTTGAACAGAACCAATTCCTTTTCCACGCCTCAGTGCCAAACAAGACGTCCACCCGCTCTTTTTGTACTTCTGGATTTTGCAGGCAGAGAACATCAAATCTAGCTATGGGTGGATTTCACCCTCTCAAGCAGGACCTGCTGAACCTCAACTTGGTCTCGGCACCGATAAGCCCTGCCTCCATATGTTTGGTTGCTATCCCTTCTTCTTCCACTGACCTCTAATCCAGCAGCAAGCATGGAGACGCCATTTTCTTCTTTTGTTCTTCTAAGCACAACTATAGATGGAAACTATACCTTTTCCTACTTTAAATGCTTCTGGCATACCTTTGTTGCACAAAATGCTAGTCTGTGTGGAAAAGAAACCGGGCGGGTGGGGATGGACAGAGGCTGAACTGATCTCTTTGCACATTTTCCTCAATGCTGTTGTTTCCTTCCACCATGTAGAGAAATATAATAGGCCCATGACTGAGGGGTTTTGTGTAGAGGAACACTTTTTGCGGTGAGGCTCACACAGCAGTTTCTACCCTTTGTTTATTCCAAATTATGATTTGGGTTTTTTTTTTACATGCCGTCCCAAACTCAAGAGCCTCACCAGGCAGGACCTTCCAGGAATGCATTTCTTTTTTTAGACTCCTTACAACGCCAGGAGATTCCGTTCACAACCCAAGAAAGTTGGTGCCATCAAATTAAGCCATCTAGGCATGGTCCCCCTGCCTCCACCCCATGGGTTGCCATTTCCCTCCCGGCCTTGGCATTTGAAAAATGTCCGGCCCGAGTTCAAGTCTGCAAAATGAGCCGATTTACAGCCTTTTGCTCCTGTATTTAAAAGATGATGATGAACTCCCATGAGGCCATTTCTGCTTTGCCCCAAGGGGAGAGGGGGGTGGAGAGAGAAAGAACCATACAGTTCAGAATGAGGTGAAGCTAAGAAGAAACTTTCAGGGTCCAGGACAACAATCGCAATCTGTCCGGGAAGGGCTGCCCCCCCCTCCCGGCCATCTCCCCTTCCTTGTCTTGGAGCAAAAGGAACAACATATGGCTCACACATTTCTATTAAATCCACTGCACCGCCTCCTCCCTCCCTCCCTCCCCCTCCCTGGTCCTCCCTCCCCCCTCATTTTGCTTGCTTGACAGAATTTAGATTAGACAAAACATGAGATCATTTCTGCCCTAGAAACCAAAAATAGCCCCCTTGACTGCTTCTGGCCTCACCCCTCGCTTTCTGCCGGCTGATATTTAGGGCATCCTGCAGATTAATACCAAGGAAGGGGCATTTTGCTACCCCAGCCTTTCTCACAACTGTTCTGACTTGTGGTCCTTAGGCTTGTGTTTGCCCTCTGGAGTAGCATCTCCCGTGTCTGAAGAGCCTGGCTGGAAACCTCTCCAGGAGGTCAAAGACTTCGACCACCACCACGCCAGGTGAAAGAACAGGATGGATAAAGTCTGTGCCCTCTGCCTGGGACAGGTAATATGATGCCTTTTAGGTGTTCCCCTAACTATCTTGACCACCCTGAAGATTAATGGCCTTGGATGCTGAAGTCCACGAGGAAGGGTGATGGTCCACAAGTGGATTAAATGGTCCCACTTGGATCCCTCTTAATGGAGGGCAGCAGATTCATCCATCCTGGCCTGGAGCTCTGGGGCTGATGAGGACTTTGGGTGCCAAAAGGGTCAAGACCAGAAAGCGACTCGTGGAACTAGATCAGTGGTACTATGAGTGTCACGCTGTGATGTGGAAGGTTGGGAAAGACAACAGCATTATATGGTTTCCAGGACAATCTTCATAGCTGCATGCCATGAGGATAGCCAATATTTGGATATGGCACGAAGAAGAAGAAGAAGAAGAAGAAGAAGAAGAAGAAGAAGAAGAAGAAGAAGAAGAAGAAGAAGAAGAAGAAGAAGAAGGAGAAGAAGAAGAAGAAGAAGAAGAAGAAGAAGAAGAAGAAGAAGAAGAAGAAGAAGAAGAAGAAGAAGAAGAAGAAGAAGAAGAAGAAGAAGAAGGTGTTCCCCTTGCCTTGACCCCATATGTCCAATGGTCAGAGAGAAGGGGAACTATAGCCCAAAGAACCCAGAGGGCAGGATATTGATGTCCCCTCAATCTGCAGAGCCTCCAAAGGTTGAGATAGGGCTGATTTGGGTGACCAAAGACAAGGTGAAGGTCACATGACAACTCCTGGATTAGGCCATCTTTGTAACTCAGTCAAACACAGTCCTATTGAGGGTGGCCACTGGCCAGTTGAATGGAAAGCCGTTGAGTCCCTGGTACATCCTTTGCTGTGTGAAACCTCATTGTAGGAGATTTTGCCTGGGTGAGACGGAATGCAGACCTACCTGAAGCTTCCTCAGGTGTTTCCCATCTTCTCTTCACATTCATTCCTGATCTCAGAGGAGACCTTCTTTCCGTGAAAGAAGTGGGGCTTTCCCTCCCCAACCGCGCCTTCTCTCTTTGTGTTCTGGCAGATGCAGGAAGCTGTTTTTGCATTAAGTGGAAAGCTTTTACTTAACTTTAATAAAAAATGGAAGAAATGCGATCCGGTGCCTTTTGCACAAGGAATTACTTCTGGCGCCATCCTTCCCTTTCTCTCCAGCCCGACTTCCTCTTCGGTCTGCACTTCCTGTGACTCTCATGTCCACCAGATGGCAGCCGTTAAGCCAGAGGTGGCAAGTTACACAAAGCATCCGTTGTCATCTGTGGACCATATAGATCCCCCTTCTCTAGGAGCAAAGAACAATGGCAAAGATACTTTGCTGCCGCACATGAGATACTGGGGTATCTTGTTCACAACCACAGGTGCAGCCTGTGGTCTGTGAGCGATTATGGAGAAGCCTGGGATTAGTCATGGAGCAACCAGCCTTTGTCTCCTCAATGGAGGGAGAGAACCTTGCCTGTTTCTCCTGTAAGGCTAAAAAACTGTGGATTCCTTGTTATGAGATTGCTATGATAAAAGGATCCTACTGAGATTCCCATGAAGTTTCCTTAGCTTGTTATGGTTCCTTGATACAGCATCAGGCAATGTCTTGGCCATGTGCCTCATCAAATAAAACCCAGTAGGGTTCCAGCCAGTAGAAATTAAATTGGCCATCAGACGTCCAACAAAGAAATCTGTATTCTGGGTGTGCAAGAATTATATTAATTGAGTAGCATATCAATTGCCTTATTTCTCATAATTTATCTGCTTCTGTTAAACTTGAAAGGGGCAAAGATTTCTGGGTAGCATGAAAGTTGAAGTCATTGTCCTTGGACATCTGGTTCAGCCAATCCTCTACCGCACAAAACATGAACTAATGTACAGTATCTTGATAGCTTTGATGTAACCGGTGCTTTCCCCCAAAGAAGTCACTGAAGCTTTTCCTGCTATTTATTTTTCTCTTATGGCCTCTTCCAAAAGTGTGAGGTTAATCATGGCCCATCATCCATCACCAGAAACTGTCCAACCAGTCAAAGGATTGACATTTCTGAAAATTAGAGACAATATCCAATATATAGATGCAGAAAGAGTTGAGTTTGGACCAACATGCCTGGAGAAGTTCTAATCCGTTCTTACTGGAGCTCATGTGAAAGGATCTGACCTCCATCAAGCAAGTTCCTTCTCCCCATGACTGACCTTAGACCCACTCAGAAAGCCACAGGGTCCCTGACTGCGCCTACTGGAGCTCTGTTCCATTGGAAACCACAACCGCTCCTCATCAGATTGTGTGTCATCCAGTTTTGAGACCATGGGGAGATGCCAGGACTTCCTCCTCTTCACTCTGTTTCTCCTTCGCTTCCTTCTATCCCTCCTTTCCTCCTCAGCAGCCTTCTTCCAAACCTAGATTTCTCTTCCTGATAATCAACAATGGATTTGAAAAGCTGGAGCAAATTATAGTCCATTACTCGACCCGACTCCTTCCAAATCCTCTGCATTAATGCAATCAATAAAGAGGAAGCAGACATAGATTGTTGAGCAGCCAAGGAGAGCCAAGTGTTCCCTCCCTCCCTCCCCCAGCCCTGGTGAAGGTCTTGTTCACACATACAGCCTCACTTACTCCCTCACTCCCACACCCCCAGAATGCATAGACTTCAGCCCCTGCCAGTCCACAGACCGCAGAAATCAAGATGAGGTTGGACAACGTAACAAAACAAGGGAAATGGTCGGACTGGGAAGGAATGTGGGCTCTAATTAGGGTGCATTAAAACTTCTCTAGATTACCAGGAGGATAGGCAAACTGGTTTCAGATGCACCGTAGCGATTCCCAGCACTGCTTGCACTTGGGAGAGGCATCCAGCCAAGATGGATTGGGGCGAGGGAGGGAGGAGGTAACCCAGAAGGCACTTCCAAAACAAGATCAAGTGGTCAATAAAAGCTCTGAGGGAAGCGTGAGAGAGGACCCTCTCTTTCTCTCCTTCGCACCAGTTTCACAATAGAACGGCTGCAAAAGTCTGACTATGAGAGCCACCAGCAGAATCAATGGGGCCACAACTTCTGGTTCACAAAATTGAACCTTCTGCTGGGCTCCCTTCTAGTTTCCGTAGTAGATTGACACATGGGCTGATACTTCCCATGAAGGAGGAGGTGGTCCTATTGGAATCCAAGGATAAGGAAGTGGTGAAGGGTTTCATGGAAGACAACATCCTATGGCCGAACCCTCCCCTTCCAGCATTATAAAGATGCTGGCAATGCCACCCCACCCCCACCCCCCGTGGTGGGTTTCCACTCTGCCTCCCAGAGTGCCTCTCTTTGGTCCCAAGGGCTTAGTATTTGCAAGTAGCACTGGCTGTTCCAGGTGTGATTTCAGATGTTCACCAACGCCCTTCTAGAGGAAGCCTGCTCCTGTGCCCATGGACCGTGTCTCTTTGCTGAGCAAAGCATGCTGATCTGCCTGTTTTCAAGGCTTTCTTGTTGGATTGAGCAACTCCAGCTTGGCCAGCCATGTCTAAAAATACATGGCCCATTAACCTAGTTGCATGCCCAGCAGTAACGAGGAGTAGCAAATTGACTCGATTTCCCTCGGCAACAACATGCTGCCGTCACCTCCCTCCTGCCAGAAACAAACACAGAAAACATTCCGTGCTCCGGGAGGGATGCCAGAGAAATACAACCACATTGGAACAAAAGTCTGTTGGATGCCCTAGTTTCTCTTGTTTTCCAGCTTCACTCTGCCACCACCATGTCATTGGGGGGGGGGGCTTCCTTTCTGCCCATAGGATGTCATCATTTCTTATCCCAGCTGTTGCAGATGTTACTTATCCTAGGAAGAAAGGCCTGCCTAGCCTCCACCAGGGTCCCCCATTCACTGGGCAATGGGTCCCCCCTTGTTTGGGGAAAATTGGTATCTGTTTAGGCTTTTCTCTTTATCCAGAGCAATGTCTACTCAAATGCACCGGCAGGCTCTGTAGCCACAAGAATCTTCTTGGGCTTGCAAAGGATTTCAAAGTACAGTATTCCCAAGGTCCTGCTTCTTCACCCTCCAAGAATCCTAGACACCCCATTGCTCATGCAAACAAGGCTTGTGTTGGAGACAGGGAGGTGCAATCTCTCCTGTCCTATCCTTTTCTTCATGGGCAAGATAGACAATCCTCCTCCTCTCTGGAGAGAAAGGCAAGGCATTTCACTCTAAACAGAGGCTTTTCCCCTTTGCAAGAAATCACAGCTCATGGAAAAATGATCCCCTTTTGTGTAAAATAATATAAACCACCTGCGTGCCTGTCCAAAGGGTGATTGTTGCTTTGTTTAGGAACTAAAAAGACTATGTGGGTTGCTTGCATCTTTCTTAGCATCCAGCCGATCTTTCTTTGCTAGATAGATGAGTGTGGCCCGTAGGGACAGAAGAACCTCATAGGGCAGTGATGGCCAACCTTAGCTCTCCAGCTGTTCTTGGACTTCCCAGAAGCCTTGATCGGGAGGTGTGCTGACTTGGGCATCTGGTAATCAAAGTCTAAGAACAGCTGGAGTGTCAAGGCTGGCCACCAGGGTCATAGGGCTTCAGCGTTTCTTGTTGGACTGGATTGCCACATTATAACAGCTTAAACTGATGTAAATAAGCAATTTAGACACTATTTCCCCATCTCTAATTAGTGATACTTTTCAGGGTCTACAAACCCTCACTACCACTTTGCCTTGCTACTTTCATGGCTGCATTTGGAATAGCCATATCGCAAGAGAGGTCCCACGTGGGTCACATGATGGTGGGAGGTGTCTTGCTCTGCAGCTACCCCAATATCCGCTGTAGACCTTTTTAGTGCATTGCCTCTTGGCTCTAGGTAAAGTCCCAATGACGATGTGACACACTTGGGGTTCCTCCTTGTATTTCCTGCGATTGGAAGCTGCAGTTGTGGAGCAGGAGAGAGAAGACGGGAGGTGCAGAAGCACAACCACCGCTGCTTCATTCCCTGTCTTGGCCAAACCCACCACATTGTGATTTGTCAAAGAGAGATTCTAAAAGCTTTGTATTATACAGTTCTAAAAATGTGTGAAATGTTATTCTTTCAGCAGGTTCCAGGCCGTGAAAACATTTCACACCTGAGTTCAGCTGTTCTTCTTGCACACTGTGGGTTTGGCTTCCTTCAGAGTGTAAATGTTTAGCTCTGAGAGAGGCTTCCCCTTCCTGGCACTGTGATCGGAGGGTGGCCCCAATCCATGCTAAAAGAACCACTTACTTCCTGGACTGCTTTCTAGGCTGAGATGGAAGCATCCAGCCACTGCTACTTTCCCTGACTTTTGGAGGCACTGTTGGCTCAGCCTGGCCTCCAGGCACCATTCCTGAGGTTCTACTTAGCTGATGGAGGGTACAAAGGTGGCTTGGTTACAGTCCCCCTGCAGCTGGCCAGGCAAGTTTGCCTTGGATCTAAGCAGATGCTGCCTCCAAAACCAGGCTCAGAGGGGCATAGAGAACATCCCTCATCTTTGTCAGAAGCCCATCTTCGTGCAGAGCAAGATTCACTAGGAGGATTGCCATCACTGTCCACCAATGAAAACATGAGCATATAATTGTACCCCAAGAAGGGATAGATCTCTGTACAAAGGTCTGAAAGGGTGAACTGATAACATTGTCTGTGAGGTCCTGAAAATGACTATGAGGTCATCAAGGGCGCTTAAGCTGTAGGCAGTGATCTGTAGAAGTCACATCTCTTCTTTGTACAAATGAGTTTAAACAAGAAGAAGGAAGAGGAGGACGAAGAAGAAGACGAAGAAGAAGAAGAAGAAGAAGAAGAAGAAGAAAAAGAAAGACAAAGAAGACGAAGAAGAAGACAAAGAAGAAGACAAAGAAGAAGAAGAAGAAGAAGAAGGGCACTCAAAGAAATAAATTGCAATCCGTTGTACTAAGCAAATACTCGAAGTGATGAAAGCACTTAGAGATGAGCAGGGAAACAACAGGCTCACAGCTGCACGTCTTCTGTTATGAAAGCAAAGTGCTGAAGAGCCAGTTATAAATCCTTCAGAAATGCTCTCTGAAAATATGTTATGGAGTGAAGCGGAGGTATATAAAGAAGAGCGAACAAATTAGATACAGGGTTCTCACATGGTTAAATGTCTGGATATGCAGATTCTTTCCCTTTCCATTTCCCACTCCATGTAGACAACTATTACCCTGCAAAAGCCATAAATATTTCATTTACATATCACCAGATGGGTGGCATGTAAGTGAAATACATAAATAAAAGTAAATTTAAGAGTTTGACATGGGGTGAAAAACCTCAGAAGGAACCAGCCATTTGGGAGGCCAATTTGTCTGCAACACTGTATGCGTAGGAAGAATGGAGTGGAAGGGGTGTGATGATGGCTGTCATAGTCAGGATGGTGAGGAGTATGATGTTGATTGTTTCCAGTGCATGTTGTACTAGAAGCTTTGAGGGAATTGATAGACACCAAATCTAGACTTGGATGGATAAGAAACAAAATAAGCCCAATTCATTGGATGCCCTGTGGGGTGAAGCTCAGAAGCGTCTTTGGCTTCTAAACAATTCAACAAAGAGCATTTCCTCTTGCTCTTTCCATGGAAGAATGGATGGCATGGCCTGTGAAAACCACCACACATCTGAGCAATGTCACACCAACGCTCTTCATTCTAGTTACGGATGGCTTCTTCAGAAGGTCATCATGCTCCACATTCTTCTTCCAGGCACTTCCCAGACCCTGCCGAAGCGCCTGCTTATTCAAAACCTCCTTCCCTTGGGACTCTTGAAATGCCAGCAGTGGGATCGGCCATCCTGACATCCTGATCCCTCCCCACTTTCCACACTTCCACACCCTTTTCCGACTTCTTTAATTTCTTCCTCAACAAAAGAAGGTTTGCTCTTGCGGTGGTTTTTCTAGACGATGTGTCTCAAAGCCCTGGTGCTGTTTCTTTCAATTAACCTCCATTTCAAAGGCAGAATTTGCCCTGCAGAGGAAATGTTTCTTAGGGTAAATGCTAAAAAAATCCAGCACTGCTGTCATTTCCACGGCTGCCCCTTCTGTTATGCCTCATGGCGTCAACACATGCTTGCCACAGTCTTTTTATTTCTGCAACAGCTCTATCTCTGATAGTTTGCCTTTCTCTCTCTCTCTGCCCCATCTTTGTTTTCCTTCCTTCCTTCCCTCCCTGCCTCCTTCCTTCCT